>JARCZZ010009901.1:0-16388 GCA_030323915.1 Brotogeris chrysoptera | reverse complement strand
AAGACAGGCTGAGAAAGTTGGGGCTGTTCAGCGTGGAGAAGAGAAGGCTGCGTGGAGACCTCATAGCAGCCTTCCAGAATCTGAAGGGGGGCTATAGGGACGCTGGGGAGGGACTCTTCATGAGGGACTGTAGTGAGAGGACAAGGGGTAACGGGTTCAAACCTCAACAGGGGAAGTTTAGATTGGATATGAGGAAGAAGTTCTTTACTGTATGGGTGGTGAGGCACTGGAATGGGTTGCCCAGGGAAGTTGTGAATGCTCCATCGCTGGTGGCGTTCAAGGCTGGGTTGGACGGAGCCTTGGATGGCATGGTTTAGTGTGAGGTGTCCCTGCCCATGGCAGGGGGGTTGGAGCTGGATGATCTTAGGGTTCTTTCCAACCCTAACTATTCTATGATTCTAAAATGGAAAGACAAATATTAATTTATGGGTAATTTGTTCCTTTTATTTCCTCCTCTTATTTAAGCCAGATGTTACCTATACACCAAGGAAGTGGTCCGGCGCTAATTTACTAGAATGTATTTCTATTCATAAGTGTATATCAGAACAGAAAAATACTAGAGTTTTCTGTCAGATACTATATATGTCATACAACCAGCTATTTTATGTCCCCTGTTCTTTCCTCCCAAATCTGAGCAAGGCTTACAGCTGTTGCCACACACTCACTTCTTTCCCACCAACAAAACGACTTAGAACTCTTGATGAGTACGGCAAAGAATACTGGAAAACATAAATTATCATTTGTATTACCCACAAGGAAAGTTAAACTGTAAAAAGAACAAAGGACAAAAAAACAGCCATACACAAAAAAAATCCCAAGATTAAAACCATGCAGTATGTTCAGATGCAGCCAGTTGTTTAAGTCTCACTATCAAAGGAGTCTCAAGCAATGAAACCATGTCAGTAAGTCAGCTTGTAATTAAACATGTTAAATGCTACAGCAGTCATGCTTTGATTTGCTCCAGCCTGTGTTAACTTCTCTTTTATATGCGTCTGCCCTATTTTACAATTTTATGCAGCCTCCTGTGATTTTCTCTGCTGTCACTCAGTGCTTATTCTTACAGGCACAATGTTGAGGGAAGAATAGATCAACCACAGCTTTTTAGCATTTGTTTCTTGACTTTTATAGTCAGAATTAGCAGATTAGCTAAACTGTCTGAACCGTATCACTGAAATCATTGTTTTCAGCAGCAGAGCTCCTCAGCAGGGGCTGAACTTGGTCTGGGGCAGCTCTAGGTGCTTCCAGCCAACAGCCAGGGTCTTTCCACTCCTGCTGATGTCTACTCAAGCAACATTTACTTCTTTCTGGTTATTAATAGTTTTTCTAAGCTTGGACCCACCATCAAGCTAAAGTGCTTCTAAATGACAAAGTGTCTGTTCTGAACACTTACTTGCTTTTTTCAAGGTAAATCCAAGAAGAAAAGAACTAGGTAAAAGCAGCGCTAAAAGGATGACACACAGAGATGATGCAACTATGATTGAACTGCAAAACATGTATTTTGAAAAGGATAAATAGAAGAAAAATAGAAATACAATGAGGAAGAGAATACCTTTCTTAAAGGAGAACACTTCCGCAGCTGAATAATGCACATAAATCCCTAGAACTTCATCCCTTATAGATCTCAGGAAATAAGAACAGACTGAAAATTACGGTGCAATACAGCAGAGACTTGCCTCCACAAATGAGCTTGTAAATGAATAACAGGAACCATCAAGCTGGTCTTGGCCTTCCAGTGAGCACAGATACATTGCTACTTGAAAAGCGTCACGACACTATACCTGAAACACAGGTCACATCTTTCACATAAACGATCACCAGTCCTTCAGCACCCAGAAATTCCAATTATCACATACCCTTCTAGTGCACAGCAATGTGACAGAAGGAAATTACTGACCCCTCTATTCTAAAGCGATAGAAAATACTTATTCTCAGTGCTGATAACTGCAGACCTGCTGTGCAGACTGGTGTAGTGTCCATATTATTCTTGCACTAGCCAAGAAGTCAACATCTCAGCTGTTACATGAATCTCTGCCAAGTACTTCATCCAATCTCCTGTAGTAATTCATGAATATGCAGCAGCCAAATCTCTTTTTCCCTTGACATTATGAGGTGACAGCAATGGAAAATAAGGGTTTGCTCTTATCATAAGACGCTTCACAGAAAAACACAGCAAAACTAGAGATGTCTTTGGACAGGGTTGAAAATTTCACTTTATTTCATTTCTATTGCCATTCAGTTACTACTAAATGTAAAAGAATGTAAAAAATAGGCTACACTTCTGTTAAAATGGAATTAAAAATATTTGTGTAATGTGTACAAAGACATGCAGAAAAAGAATGATCCTATGGTGAAGGCACTAGACTGCATCTGCAGAAAACAAAGTTAATTCCCTGCCCTGTAGAAGACCACATACATCATGTTTTGTCCAATCCAGAAACCTTTGAGAACAGAAGAAGCCTACATATCTAGCAGGGAAGAATATAACTTCGGATTTGACCATTCCTCTTCTCTTTGTCCTGGTGCAAGTTTTTTTATTATGAAGAAATAAAAGCACTAAAATGTTAATAAAAATACAGTACAAATAAAGTCATGCATTTCTTTTTTTCCTAAGCAATTCTAAGTAAATTATGAGATCATTTTCACTTGCTAATTGCTTTTAAAAAAACCCTAATTACAATGGACCCTCACTAATTCACTAATGTTTAGGATAACCATTACAAATTACTTACTCATTTACAAAATCCAGCAAGACTCACAGAGAAAAGCATTAGAAAATGAACTTGCTTCATTTAGACTGTCAACTGTAATTTATGGTTTCTTCAATTATTTACAGTGTGATAATGCTTCCTATTATACAAACTAATGTATCACGTTACATTTTGCAAGAATAATGAAATCTTAATTTTGTAAGAGATTTCTGCTGGAAAGGCATTGTTAATAGGGAAAAGAAAAAGGACTGTGTGTCTATTACAGAGTTTATAGGTGGATATCGTGTAGCACATCTTCAAATGGGAATTGGAAGAACAAATTCAGACCCTAGCGCAGCAGCCAAATTCCCAAGTACCCTTAATGCAGAAGAGAGGTCGCTGGTTCTTGTACAGGCTTATTTTCCCTACTTGAAAAAATAACTAAATCTAAGTAAAAACTTTGAGATCAAACAAAGAGGAATTTTAGGTCATAGTTTGAAGTTCAAAGATATCTCTTATTTACCTTGAGGATTTTTAGGAGGTTTTTTGTAAGTGGTATGTATTCATAGATTCTCATCATCCAAGACATGCCACAAAATCTGACTTGAACGTGGAAAATTTCATTATTGGGCAGTAGGAGAAGCACAAGACTTTGGAGAGAGGCATTAACCCCTGAATCTACTCTGGCTGAGAGGCTGATGGGAACTTTGGGGTTTCCTTTACACTATGCTCTTCTTACACACAAAAACCTCCCCAAAAAAATTGGAAAGACCCAGTGGAGACTGCAATTATTCATAATCAAGTTGCTTAGAAACCTCATTCATCCTGAGAACTAATTATACAAATATAGTTGGGACCATCAAGGCAAATTAAATCCCTAAATGGTAATGGACATAGTCCCTTTATAGTAGCCCCATAAAAACTAGCCAGAGCAAACCCAAGATAAAGAAACATATGTTTAGCCTTCAGTTGCATAAAATACTATTTATTTCAGCTACTCCAGAGTTTTCACTCACATTTCACTGGAGACAATTCTTTCAGAGCTAACTCCTTCCACCTCTAATCACTTGTTTACCCAGAAGGAAATGAAACCAGCATTTTGAAACATCAAAAGAAAACATTTTGACTTTTCCCCTCTTTTTGCCTGGCAAAATATATTTCCAAATAATTTTAGTAACCCAGATTCTGAATTCTGCAGGAAAAGCAATATTAGCTGACATTTTATCCAAAAGGCTTCCAAAGTTATTTCATATTCACCTCCCTCTACTAACAATGTGAGGGCAACGAACATGGGAAAGCCAAGCACCTCTTGGCCACCGCAGTGGTACAGTGGTGGTACAACAATACAGACAGAAAACATGACCCAACTTTGTTGTTATTACAACAGTTAGGACATGAAAATGAAAATTATGCAAACCAGCAGAACTCTATTTCCTTCAATTTCTAAGCCTTCATTTGCATTAAGCGATAACAGCTTGAGAAATGCATGCAGCAAATGTCTCACTAACTGCTTTAAACAGTGAGCAACAGTTTGATAGCTTAGTAAGAAAAGACTTAACTAAAAGTTATGCAGAGCTGAATTGCCATTTGCTTCCCTGGAGTGAAAACCAGAGAATTTCAAATCTATAATATTAGAATGAAAATAACAGACCAGAGAAAAACAGAAGTGATTTACTACAACAGGACGGGTTTGTTTCTCCTATTACTCCAGTGCAGTCCAAGATATAGACAGTTATTTTGGAAAATTAGTGGTTAGCTTTTAATTTATATCAGTACAAGACTGTGTTAGGTAATTCTGACTACCTAACCTTTGCTCTGAAAATATATACACACAACTTGCACCAAAACAACAGAAAACCTTCTGAAACTGCTTTGGTGCAAACACGTCTGGGTACAAGTTTTGGAGGACTGTGCTGAACCTGAAAGTCTGAGTAGCCCCTAGGGGGAATCATGGAAATAAAGATTTGTAGTGGAGCACCAAGTCAAATGAATGAGTCTCCAGACGGTCAAGAGCAAATCAGTCAAGTAAAATGCAGTTTCAGCAGTCAAGAGCAACTCGTAAAGGTGAGCACTGTACCTCCCCTCTATGACCTTCCTCCCTCACCAGAGACCCTCTTTGGGTCACAGTGTTTACAGAGCCTTGGAACAAGGAGTAAACCCATCCCTGGTGACCCTATCTGCTGGTGGGGGATTTTGAGGTGAGGGGATTAATAAATTAAAATGGAGAGGAGTTGGCAAGGGCTCATTAGGTTAGGATTCAGCTATGGTGCCTGAACTGTGGAACCAGACCCAGTCTAACTCATGAGGAAAATGGAGACCGTTCTCTTTCATTCACAGTCAGAGCATCTGTTTTCATAGCTTTGGCAACAGAGCTGGGGAGAAACACAGCACTCCAGCAGCTTGCACATTAATGAGGTATGGCAGCACTTCACATAGAAGAACTCTACCAAGAGGAAGAAAACAGTTTATCTCCATCCAGCTGGCTTCCTATTCTACTGCTCCTTCCTGATAAGGCTTATTCATTTCTATGGATTCTAGACAGCAGCTGAAACAAAAGCTGATACTGCGTAATTGACAATGGCTGGCACAGACAGACAGCACCCTGCTGGGTCTGTGGGGATGCTACAGCCCTCCAGGCTCAAAGCAAAGGCACATGCCTGCCCGAGTCTTCTACCTGTAGCTGCTTTTTTCTGGAAGTAACCACAGCAAGGAAACTCAAAGGTAAAGGTTAGCATAGGTTGATTAGATACCCATTTAAAGAAGAGAGGGCAAAGGGTTTGTCTAAAAGTACCTCTAATTTGATTTCTGTCCCAATTTATTATAATATTGTCATTTTCTTTTGACATAAATTTGTCATAAAAGATTAAATAACCTATATAGGGGCCAAATTAAGAGCAGGCTGTGCACAGATATCTGGGTCACTCCTATAAGCTAACTACACAGAGTACTTCCTACAAGATACTTCTACCTACAAGTCCTGCAGCTCCTATGTGCTCAACCCATCACAACAATCTTACCATTGAAGCACCTATCTACCAACCTCCCCTTATCATACCAAGTAATCACCTATCACTTATTCATCATCATAGACACTTATGACAGACAAAGAAAACCATTCCTACCTTTAAGAGCTAAAAGAGAGGAAATCTCAGATACTTAAGTACTTACACAAACATATTTTTCTGCAAATCAGAAGGTAGGAAAGATTCAGAAGTATACACAAACAGATGGGTAGGAGCCTCGTGTCTGGAGGTACGACTGTCATCTCAACATTGCATGGACACTCACACAACAGCGACTGAACCAGGCACTGCACAACTATAAGGTTTCTAAGTGGCGGTCATGAATGCTCCTTCATTGCCCTTCACCTTTCCTTTTCTCTGTTTCTTTGTCACTTGTGGGTTTTTTCTTTTCAGTTCCCCATACCTGTCCCCACCCCACAAGCTTTTGTGGAGTAAAACCAATGCTCAACTTTCATCAAACATTTTTACTTTCAGGTACTTCACTGTTGCAAGTTTGCAGCATGTTTCTTACTCTTTTTTTCTCTCACATAAATCTTTCAGAAACAGCAGCAGACTGTTGAGAGTGTGACAAATATTACTCTCCAGTCCCTTTGTTCTTTGTGGATTATTTTTTTTTATCACTTATTTCATTTTGCTGCAAACAGCGCCTTTGTACCTCGGAAAAATTCAATAACCATGACTCAATCTAAACCCATACTGAGCTGTCTTCTGTTTCATCTTGCCTATTAAAATCAGCACATAGCTTTTGATGAGTAGACAGGGGCCTGATTCCAGCTACAGAAACCCTAACCAAGTGGAGGGAGGCGCAAGAGCTGTGAAAGAGCCTCTGTGTCACATAGGGCTGCACACGTCAGTCCCTGCGCCTTTCAATACGAGCACTTTCTTTGTCACTCTTTCCACCTCTGGTCTCCGAGAAGCCTCTTTCAGTAATTATGCATCCCCTTTAACTTTTCTTTCATCAGCTGGGAAGGATGACTCTTGCCTGGTGCTTTCACAGCCTGCTGTCCCCCAGCACTGGTCATATCACTCCTGTCACTTAGGCAAGTGACATTTCATTATGGCACAGGTCCTGTTCTATGTATTAAATGTCAGCAGTGGGGTGGCAACTGGAAGGGGGAAAAAGCACTATGGTTTTTATTACCCAAAGCCATCATCCTTTCAACAATAATCAAAGGGGGACCTGAGGGCTCTCATTTTCATGGAGGTGATTATTTCTGCTGGAATCAGTCCTACACCCTTCTTTTTTCTCTGGCAGGGGTCAAACACTGCAGCCCAAACTGTGCAGATGCTGGAGAGAAGCCCTGCCCATAGACCTGTGCAAGCACTCGCAAAGAGACAACAGTGACACACACCCACATTCTCAGCTCTTTCAGCAAGCAATTCTTTGCAGGCATCCCGATGTTGCAGTTCAGCATTTTTAATCACATGGAAACTAGCATATCTTGCAGTGCTTTTCCAGAACTTTCCCCTTAGTTCCTATTTCCCATCTTAGGGCCCCAGCAGGCTGTGGCAAGGGTCATACAGCCCCGAGGCTAACAGACACTGGTTGATATGTTCTACTCAGCCTTGTGGCTGCGCACAACAGCACAGTGGAAGGAGACCATTTGTGAGCAGAGTCCTTGGTGGATGAGGCGCAGCAGCCCAGATCCAGTGCTCACAAGATGCACATTTACAGCTAGACACAACACCACTATCCATCACAGTACTGAGGTGAGCCAACCCCCAAGTTTCAGCAGCAATTACACAGTCACATACCTCGCATCTTTGGCTGATGCCAGTACAGCTAATTTAAATTGGTTAGTCGTCCTTCCTGTTTTAAATAGCACAATTTAATCTTCAGTATTTACAAAGACTAACTATACACTTACAGAAAAAAAAAAAAGACGGTTTTTGTAATGATAATAAAGCAAGTCTAAACTTTACATCAGTTCCATCTGCAAGCAACACCTTTACACTTAAAGCCCACAGAAGATTTATATATGAAAATATGTGGTATTAGAGCACCATAGAGAAGCTGAAAGCACACTGTTGAAGGAAGCTGCATTCAAATGAACACCAGCAGTGTGACCTTACTAAAAACTTTCCATCTGAAGGACAGACATAATGGATGAGTTCAGGCGTTTGGAGTCTCTGGCTGGGCAGGGAGAGGTGAGTCTTCAAAAAGAAAGTAAGTCCTCAAACCCTGAATCGCAAGTAGGTAAATATCGTTTCATTATACCCTCATCAATATTTCTCCTTAGGAGAAAGAGATTTTCATTATTACAAAGGAGTATCAAATGAGTTTCAATAGGATTTGGGCATTAACTCCTAAAACTGCTTTCAATGGCTATATAAATGTCGCATTCAGCTTTAAAAAACAATTGATCATTTTGAAAACCACAAAATCTCTCATCACAGGCAGCGCAACACAAAAACGGTACCACCTTTCATTTTCAGCAGCCCATGAGGATGTAGAGACTTTCTGCTATTCATAGTTACACAGCATTTGGTTCTACAATTGACAATAACCAAACAATCCAGACGGTGTCGACAGGGAGAGAGGCCAGAACCGTTGCGAGCACGTGGCTGTGTTCAGGAGTAAAAAATGTGATGGTTTAACTTCCAACAACCATTGGCTTGGAGAAGAGAAAGGTAAAGCAAGGGCAGCCTGCCTGCAAGAATAGAGAGCTGTGCCATGGCAGTCCTCCTGAAATCACAGGCGACACAAGAGACTTGGTGCCACTCTGAGCCCCTGTTACCCTACCGTTACATTTGGAGAAAGAACTTTTAACATTTATACATATATAGTATTATTTCTGTTGTATTAACATTGCAGCTTGGGGGCTTTACAGTGCTCATTATAAAAAGAAAATGATGGTGATAGACAACATTTGAAGAAGTTTTCTCAAGCACAGCAGTAATGAAAGGATAAATAAAGGGTAAAAATTGGACAAAACCCCCAAAACCCAACAAAACAAACAAACAAACAAAAATCCCACACCAAAATAAATGCTTTCAAACACCTCCTAATCAGTGAAATCTTACCAAAAAATATAAGATAGGTCTACTAGCTAGGAATTATTTTTTAGGTAAGCCTAATACATATTCAGCTATAATAGGTATCTCTCTTGAATTATAAATGTTTACTGTTTAAACGCATACCGTTTAAGGAATCCAGGAAAGTGTATGTCCTTTAATGGCCTAGCAATTTATTGTTATAGTACCCTAACCATTACAGTAAAAGTTACATATTTCATGAAAGAGTAATCAAATGCTAGGTGATCCTCTATCATTCCTTTTTATTATTCCTTTAAATAATTATTACTAATAATAATTATTATCACTATGTTAATGTATTAAGGGTTTAAAGCAGACTACAGCTAAAGCTGAAGCTGGAGTGTTTTATAGAGTTCTGCAAGGACTTTGAGTCCTTTCAAGAGGCATCAGAAAACATACAATTTACTCATCTGATTTCTAAGGGCGTGTCCAAGAACTGCTGCAGCATCTAAAGAGAGAAAAAAGACAAAGGCAAGGCTAACAGGACACAAAGTGAAACAAGAAACCAGGGTATATTAGTAGGAAGGGGAAGGTCACAGAAAGTCAGTCTGCTGCTCAACAGGGAAGAATCACTCAATAAATGATGCTGAGCAGAGCAAAGCATTTACTCCCTCTTCTGCCTCAGTCCTCACTAAAAAGGTTAATTGTGATCAGATGGATAGAAAATTGATGCCAGCTCAGAGAGATTAGTATATGAAGTGTGACAAAAACCAGAAGAGAACCAAGAATACTTGCCCAAGTTGGAGAGTTATATATCTGTTGGTCAGAAAATAAATAAATAAATACAAATCAAAGGAGTACTGAGGGAACTAGTTGTACAGTTTGAGGAGCAGAAGTGATATATGTGAGAATCCAGATTGCTAGAAAATAAGCAAGGAAGGGTCCAGGGATTTATACATCATTCAGCATGCAGAGAAATACTGAAATAAATAACCTGTAGGAGACCAGAAGGTGACGTGAAGATGAGTAACAGCCAACATGGATTTGCGAAGAACAAATATGTGAAGTGAATGTAATTTCATTTCCCTGACATTTCTTAATGTTGTTTTACTTGACAGTTCATAGGCAACCCTGGGAAATATAGTCTAGCTAGACTGACTGTAGCCTGGTCAAGAAAACACACTGCAAACAATATACAATTGAACTGGGAGGATACACTGGAAAGCTCTTTAGCAGGTACTGCCATTCAGGGATTTTGTTGCAAATGGATACCTTGGAGCACGAAATACTTCCCAACACAGATTCTTTGTCAGCACTCAAGAACTCAGGAACACTTCATTAACTGGTAAATGTGCTTTCAGATTAATTGGCTGTCTTATTTTAGTTTGGCTTCTCTGAAGACCTGCATTTATGTCTTCATTTGTGAGTTTATTAGACACATGGGGAAGAGATACAGGAAGATCTCTGAATACAAAAGGTTCCAGTTCATACAGGGGGGTAATGTTCATCATCTTAAAAAAACATGCAGTGTTTCAAAGTCATGTTTTCAAACATGTGATGTCACATGATGTCATCTGTTTCGATGCAGGTTTCCCAACTGTAGTCATTAGGGGATGCAGAGCTGGCAATGAAAGCCAGAAAGCTATTACAGAAGTTTGCCATGCAGCCGCTCCTCCAGAATGTTAATCTGATCGACTTCTGAGGTTATCATCCTGATTTCTGGGGTTATCAAGTACACTCAGTTCCTAACAAATTTAGTATCCACTGAGGACACTTGGCAGCTCCCAGACCTCAGAGTATGTGACTCATAAGACGTCAAATGAGTTTTCCAGTTCAGCAATTGCATTAATACTTCCTGTGTTAGCAAGTTACCTGCAAAGTGTACCGTCCTACTTGAAACAGTGTGTAAGAACGAGACTAAGCATGCCGTGGCTTGATGTGGTTGTTAGCATTTTATAAAATATGTTCACTTGGAGGCCTATGCTGACAGCCATGTGCCATGTGGGCTTGTCCCTCCAGAGGATGCAGAGCTGCTCCCGGCATCAGCAACGCTTTCTTCCATAAACATTCCATAAGTGAGGAGGCAGTGCTGCAAGTCTCCTTAAACCCCACTCTTCAAGATCTCTGCAGGCTGCCCTCTGGAAATACTGGTTAAAAACCTTGAATGTTAAGCTCCATTTATTTTTCTGATTAGATATTTAGGATTACCAAAGCTTTACAGGCTTTCAAAAAGCGTGATCCTCTAGATACACTTTTCATAGTGCAAACTGCTCATCTCTCAGGCTTGGCTATTTCTGCTGCTTGCTTTTTTCTAAAATCTGACTTCTTAGATGAAACAGCATTTCCTCCATTAACAAAATTAACTGACTACATTTTAAAAGGAATTTGCAACACATACTTCAGTTTCCCTATAGCATACATGCCCACAACTTAGCCACCCTCTAGACCCATTTCAGAAAGTTTTTCTATTCACTATGTAATATTTTACAGCCCCGGATACATTTTCTGTTGTTATACTGGTACTCAATATTTGTTTCACCTCAGAAGGAAAATGATAATTCTGGGTGCCTTTTCATTACTTCACTGGAGCTTCTCTAGGCTAAATACCCTCCATTCTTTCAGCCTGCATTTGAAAACTTTAGCCCTAACCATGGTCTTCCAGACTGATGTAACTGCTTTTCCTGAACTTCTGAAGACCAATTTTATCTGTCCTCAGAGCCTCAGACTCCTTTTCTTTTTCACAGGTTTTCACATAAAATGACTCAGAAACATGGAATGAACAGAACTTCCAGGTTTCATTATAACACCTTACAAAATATGAACAGGTTGCCACTTAAACATTACTAGAAATAGAGAAACAGCTCAAGACTACAAGGCGAATGAAGTTTTACAGCTGGTAAAAGTAGCCTATAATGGTTACCTAGCAGTTTGAAAGCAAAAAGTGTTTTCTATACATACAGAAATAAATTCAAGCATGTTTCTGAAAACTGATCCCTTTCATTAGTAGTAAGACATGCAGAAACCATTTCCATTTTATTACACAGCAAGGATTTTCACATAATTAGATTAGCTTTATTCTGTATTCAAACTTCCTACTAATTGGTAGTGCTGGATATTCCTAAATGAATAGCAGCAATTTTCTTTATATTTATCAGGACATGATCATATGTTTTATGCCAGGAACATTCCTTTTGCAAGATAAATTAAGTCCCAGGCACAGGTTAATGGAAGCTTTGCCACTAACTTCAAAGGAACCAGAATTTTACCCACAGATCTAACACAACATCCTCAGAAGTTAATGAGAGTCATTCCACTGACATCAGTGTGGTTTGAACAAGGGTAAGAGTTGCTCTAATTCACTACTTTAGGTCCTGATGAAACACTTAAGCATTCCTCTAAGTGTATGCTTCAATGCTTTCCTAATTTCTCCCATATTTATTAGTGATAGAGAAAACCAGATATTTTCTTTCAACCATCTTTGCTCTATGGGCTGAGTATGAGAGTAGATTCTGGTTGTATTATATTTCTGAAAGGTTAGTTAGAAAGACATCTGGGAACTTTAATTCATAAGTGCTTTAATCTTAACTGAGAGGAATTTCTTATATCTAGCTGCTATCATCCTAATTCCTGGAATGCATTATTATATATGCTAAAATAATAATTTATCCCTTGATTATTTCTTTAAGAAGGAATTCTTGCAGAAATGTCAAGGCCATGTATGAATTAGCATTAATTACCCTGAGGCATTTCAGATCAACACTTGTTAAGCAGACCTATTAAAACCAATGATCAGTTTTGAGTAAAACCTATGAGATTGATCCATGACCAATTAAGTATAGAAGCTTTAAATTCCTCTTCTGCTCCCTCCCATCCAGCCCCAAATGAATAGAATGTTTTCAAGATGCAAGTAGGGCAGCACTGACTAGGAAACATTATCATGCTTATGATTAGCATGCAAAAAAGCAGAGCTGGACCCCAAAATGTTTTCTTATGAAAATTACATTTGGGATTTCATTATAGCCATTCAAGAGGAATCTCCGTCCTGTTACTTATTTGTAGAACAGTAGCAACTAGACGTCCCAGTCATGATTGGAAAATCTGCATTACCAGGTACTTACATACTTAAGTCCATGTCTTTATCATTTATGATCTACATAGACGAGATACAGGACCATTACCTGTTTTCTACAGAGGTGGATCAAGCCATAGAGAGATCAAGCAACCTTCTGTAGTTTGCACTGGAAGACCCTGGCTAAATGAGAAAGGAAATCTTCAGACCCACTCCTAAACCTTCTTAATCATAGCACTGTCCATCTTGAACCTTTTTTTTCCCTAGAAGCTTGCAAGAAGCAGCTGGCCCATTAGCTTCAGAAGACTGAATATTTGAAACACTGCTGAAGGATCAGAGCCAAATCATGAAACACAGAATGATGACACTCATTCTCCAGGGTAGCAGCAGTGTTTGCTCTGGCTGTAGGCTCAAGCTCTTCCTAGAATTTCTATTTATTTATAAGTTCCAGGTATCCCTTGCAAGCACTTTGTTTGGACACATCAAATCATTGATACAGTTGATTAAAAACATAGAAGTGGGGGGCTTTGCAAATGCAGTCTGGCCCACAATGTTTATTGTTTTCCAAACCAAGGCAGTAGGTGCACTGAGAGAAACTCAGAGATGGAGTTTGTGATTGGAGATGCAATCATCAGATTGGAGATGCAATCACAGAGTGGAGATGCAGCTCCTGTGAATTAAAAGCCCCTATTCAGCTGGGCAACAATATTTTGTCCCAGTGCAAGACAACACCACCCAGCTCCAGCTGAGTGCAGAGAAACAAGCAGAGATGGTGCTTTTTGAAGGCAATAAGGCCACATTTCTCCCTGCTATTCAAACCCTTCCCACGTGCCACCTGCCAGTGATTGCTGAATCCTGAGACAGTATTGTCCTGCCAATGACACAGTAGTGTCATTGCCATTGTTCTTTAGTTCCCAGCAGCAAAAGGATTTAAATGGCAGTAGTGATGACCTCCATATAGAGCATTTCTGAAGCATGAGACTTCTCAAGGTAAGGTTAGAGCAAAGAAATGTCTGTAAAGAGAAAAATAATGCAAAAATTTTACTGTAAGCATCACCCTTGACATCTCTGTGGTTCTGCCGCCAGTGTGGAAGGCAAGGCACCAGCAGCCATTGGAGAATTTTGCTGCTAGAGAAGATGAGAGACTTCCACCCCAGGCAACAGCAACATGTACTGAAAACTCAACATTAAATTTCAAGAAGAATTGTGATGTCAGTTCTCCATCTTACAGGGTCACATCTCATGTGCACTGAGATACCTGACCTTTGAAGGGAGCTTCTAGACAAGCCTAAGCACAGAGAAAGAAATGCAAGTCATAGTCAGCAACTGCACAATATAGTGAAGTCAATGAAGCAACTACTCTCCACTGATATATCGTATAAGTCATTTGGGTTGCATTGCATTAGTCACGCTCCTGAGTGTAAGTTGTTTTTGTTTTAATTTAGAAAAACTATCACACTTATTCCGTTGAGCAGGAGGGGGAAGCATTTCTGCCCTACTCTAACCTTATATAGTGATAAGCAAAAAACATAGCCATATGTCTGGGGGAGGCAGTTGGTAGCATGTGGGCTGTGCTGAGTGAGTATTTTATTGGATTTGTGAAGTCCTTGGGATACTATGCTCTTTGGGCCCCATCCAGTAAGAAATAATTGGAGAACAACCCAAGTGCAGATCAGAAACTAACGTTTCTGAGCTTCGCTGGTACAGAAGTGATGACTGGGATTTTTATTCATTTTTCTAGATCCCAGTCTTCACAGGGTTCTATGTAATATTCCAAAGGACTTGAAGACAAACAGTTCAAAATGCTAGAACATGACAACCCAGTTTCTAAATATAATGCCAATTATGATAAATGTAGCAACATTTGGAACAGAGATATGGCCACAGAATCATTTTCCAGAAGCTAGAGAAAGTGCAAGCTTCAGAGAAGTGGTGTTTATCTCTGTGCAACCAGAAAATAATCTTTTACAGTTATTGGCCTCCAGCTAGAAATGAGAGAGTTCTGAGTATCTGGGCCTCAGCTCTAAGTGAGGCCTGAGGTACATGGTGTCACAGGGCTCCCTGTGCATGCCACCATGGCTACTACTGCACCAGCCTCTTTGCACAGCATTCTAAGAGCCACGTGCACCAAGTGAGGTGCTGCTGCATAGACACTACTGGTGGTTCCCAAACAAACCGAGCTGGGAAGCCCAGATGTAGGAAATTAAACACTGAGTATTCCACATATTGGCAGAAGAGAGCTACTCAGCATGCCAATAAACACATTTCCATTTTGAACCACTGGGATTTTTTGCTTTGCAAGCACAGATTACACATATGGGGAATGCGTTATTCTTCTGTTCAAAGTTGTTTTTCAATAATTAAGAAATAAAGTTAAATTCTCTGTGTATAATGAAGTGGAAGTGTCATTCAAACAGGCAGCTAATTGTTTCACGGTGTCACTAGCCAGCTTTTCTTTGTACCCATCACATCCTGACTGCAGGTATATTTTCTGGTCATTCCATTTATCTTTCTGATAATACAGCTCTGCAAAGATTTACATAATAGCATGAATGTCTGCTGGTAACATGCCCTGTGTTTCACTGCAATACCTCAAGCAATTTGATGACAATTTTTTTCTGCAAAATTAGATATGGAATTTGAAGCAAAAAAGCTGCTGCCTTGACTGACACGAATTCCCCTGTTACTGAATAAAGGGTTCCTCTTTTATTTTTTTGTGGCAATAATGAACCAAGAAGCTTTAAGGAGGGAAATAACATTGGAAGATTAACAATGACGAACTGATTTGGAAGAACTCCGGCAGGACTGAAGCTTCCTTCCCCTGCTCCCCAGCCCCTTCCAGTATTATCAACACACAACAAAATGGAAAAAAAAAAAAATCTTTGGAAAAAGGCTAAGAACTCCCCCAGGAAGATCTGAAACAATGAGACAAAAACAAAGGATGTGAGGATGCACAGCTCTGAGCAGGAGGAAAACACCCAGGTGGATTTCAAGGCTGAGAACGATCTTCAGACAGCCAGAATGTTTCAAGCAGATGAGGCAGATACCTTGGCTGGAAGAGCTCTGTGTGTCACAAAGTGCCTTTGTTTCCTCTAGCAGACCTGGAGGATCCATGCAAAGATGGTGAAGCAGGATGGGGACATGGGAGCCCAAGCCGGCTTTATGGAGCACTGGAGTTGCTATTTATAAAAATGGGAGTTAAAAACACACATAAAAACCCCACACCAAACTGGTCAGTATTGTCCTCTTGAAGCGGAAATATGCCAGCGCAATATTCAATTTAAACTCACTGTAAAGAAGCAAAGGTGATGGTTTGTTTGTTTCAAATAAGGCACAAAGTTACCTTAACACTCGCTTTTACAGAAACATATGCAAGATACAGAAGTGTAACTGCCGCATCTAAGAGTGATGCTATTCACCAAAATATGAAGAGAGGGATGGCAGAAGAGAGCCAGGGCTGTGGAAACAAATGACAGACCTATCCCCTTGTCCCTATGCACATCCCGCAGGAAAATAAATTAAGGAGGTTCGCTACAAGGAAAACCATAGCACAACTTCATTCTCTTCTATTTCTCCTCCACAACATATACTTTTGTGTGATTACAGTTTTCTTTCTGCCCTTTTGTCCCGCCT
>JARCZZ010009900.1:0-11751 GCA_030323915.1 Brotogeris chrysoptera | reverse complement strand
TCAGGCAGGATTTCCCCTTAGTGAAGCCATGCTGGCTGTCACCAAGCACCTTTTTGTTTTTCATGTGCCTCAGCATGGCTTCCAGGAGAATCCGCTCCAAGATGTTGCCAGGCACAGAGGTGAGGCTGACTGCTCTGTTGCTCCCCAGCTCATCCATTTTCCCCTTCTTGAAAATGGGGTTATATTTCCCTTTTTCCAGTTGTTGGTTTGGCATTTTTAGCTGGTTTACAGCGGAGCTAAAAGTCCTGTGGCTACTTACCACGGCATGTTCACCATGACAAGGTCCCCCTCATCCCTCCCACCTCAGCCTGGCACTATGAAAACTGCTCTGATATAGCACACTTAACAGCTAGCTCACAGCTCTGCTGCAACGTACCCCATGTCCCCTTTGCATTCATTCTGCTTCTGCCACCAGCAAGTGGCAGACCCACCCAATAATTACCAGAGGCCTGATTGGTCCATATTTCTCCAGGGCATTTTTGAAAGGCGTGGGGGTGTGAGGTGTATTGTCCACCACATACTTCTGATCTGGTGTGACAAACCTGGAAGCAGAAAAAACAAAGAATCAGACATGCTGCAACCCACACAAAATAAATCCCTGTCCTTGCAAGCCCTGTCATGACATGAGCCACCTGCAGAGTCTCACGTAGGAGTGTCAGAAGCCATCCTGACCTGGCAGGACTGTCCCTGTGGTGCAAACAGGATGAAACGGGAGCTTCCAGTAGGGAAAATAATCCTCCAGACGTGTCAGCCCTACTGTTCCATCCTACCAGCTACGAAGCACCCTTGTCAGAAAGCAGTATACACCCTGGCATAGGCAACACACAGCTCAGCAGCCCAGCCTTATTCTGCACTGCTTCTGCTGGTGGATCTGCTCAGGCCCAGCTTGAGCTTGTGACATCCAGAGCTGGACCAGCCGAATTCCTGGGTGTAAATGCACTGAGAGCAGCCCAGCCAGTTCATGTCACCTGGATGGGGAAGCTGCTCTGGGCCATACCAACAGCACAGTGGTTTTGCTGACACAACCAGCACCTCCTAACACTGTGCTGCTTCAGACCACCAGCAAAGCACCACCTGTGCAGACCATCCCTTCTCACCTGCCTGGTACAGTGCCCTGGGTAACCATCGCCCTAGAGTGCTCCTCAGGTCAGGCAAATCAGAGGGTGCAGAGCCCAAGGGATGGATTTGAACAGCTCTTGTTAAGGAAATCAAATCCCTTCCCTGTTGGCACACAGGGAAGGAAGCAGGGCTCACAGCACAGCAGTATTTCCCAAACGAAGGCAACACAGAAGGCAACAACCCACCCAGCAGCCAAGCACAAAGGTTTGTGCACAAATATGCACACTGTGCACAAATAGCACACTGGGCTATTGCTCCAATCAGCCTGGACACTCGATCCCTGCAGCTCAGAGAAGAGCAGTCTTTGGAGGAAATGCTGCCTTAGGGAAGACCCCTGACCCCCTCTCAGCTGTGCCAGTACAAGTCTGCTTGAATTGGACCAGACTCCTGTGTGGAAAAGGACAATGCTCAGGAGACGAGGAGGAAAGGACTTACGCTGAGTTCTTCTGGAGCAGAGGGGTCTTGTCCCTGTGCAGAGGAGTGGTGACAATCACCTTCTGACTACATACAGGTGTGGAAGTCAGAGATGGGTTCTCCAGTTCAAGTGTATCCTGTTTGGTCCAAAAGTTTAAGAACTGCAAAGCACCGGAAAGAAAGAGAAGACAGTCTCAAGCATTCCAGCATAGTATCACCAGTCATTACTTTTTCCTAAATATGGGGGACAACCTGAAATAGGGACAATCCTCCCATACTGAGTGGCACAAGAGTGATCAGTCCCAGTATAAACCTGGATGACACTTACAGTCCCGTGCATGGATACACACGTGAAAGTTGCCAGAAGGTGCCTCACACCTCTAAAGGTTATTCACTTCCCATAAGGGATGAACTGATATGACTACAAGCATCTACAAGGTGGGAGAGAAGTCTCTCCTTGCACTGGTTCAGAAAAGGCCAAGCAAAACGGTGGAGGAATAAACCCAGCTCATCAAAGGTCTATTCTGGCCTCAGGATGACAAATGTGAGGGAAGACACAAGCATGGACATAACACAACAGCATTCAAGATAACAGAGTTTGCATTGAGCCATCTTCAGCCTGAACTGTGAGAAAACTACAAACTGTCTCATCTCTGCTGGGATTTTAGTTCGTGACAGCTAAAAAGCGACAATTTTACTCCCATAAGGGATGAGGCTTGCACCCAAGGACCCATAAGGAGAGAAGAGCTCTATGTGTTACATTCACTGCCGGCAGAAGCCCAGCCTTGCAAGGCAGGACATGCCGTTTGCCTTCTCAAATTCACTCGAGGCCTTTTACACTCTACAGAGCTGCACATTTCAGGTCCTGCTATGATATCCCAGTTCTTGCTGGCTTTGCATTTGAGGTCATAGAATCTCAAGACTGGTTTGGGTTGGAAGGGACCTTAAAGCTCTTCGACTTCCAACACCCTGCCACAGGCAGGGACATCTTCCACTAGAGCAGGTTGCTCCAAGCCCCATCCAACCTGGCCTTGAACACTTGAACCTGCCAGGGATGGGGCAGCCACAGCTTCTCTGGGCACCCCGTGCCAGTGCCTCAGCACCCTCACAGGAAGAATTTTTGCCTAAGATCTCATCTCAGTTGCCCCTCTGGCAGTTAAAGCCATTCCCCTTGTCCTGTCCCTGTAGGCCTTTGTCCAAAGCCCCTCTCCAGGTCCCCTGTAGCCCCTTTAGCCTCTGGAAGCTGCTCTAAAGGTCTCCCCTTAAGGAGCCTTCTCTTCTCCAGGCTGAACCAGCCCAGTTCTCTCAGCCTACCTGCAGAGCAGAGCTGTTCCACCCAGCTCCACATGCCTCTTGTGTTGGGGGGCTGCAGAGCTGGACAACAGACTGCAGGGGGTCTCACCCTTAACATGGGTGTCAGACTGCCCTATTGTACTTTCCCATGTACTGCCCTGGGCTGCAGAAACAGCAGAAATAAAGTCACAGGTAGACAGGGTCTGAACAACAGAGCAGCTGTGGGAACTGTGCTGCAGAACCCAACAGCCTTTATTCTGTTATATAGACAGAACTCCACCATATCAATATGTGAGACAGTAGTGGGTTTGAACACCACATTGCTCAGAGATGATGTACGCTGGGAGAATGGTAGGACCCATTGATCTTGAAGGCCTTTTTCAACCTGGTTGATTCCATGACTCTGTTCACCACGTTTGTGGACACTGTAAGAGTCATGACAAAGGCTGAAAGATCAGAGTCCCTTTTGTAATGAAGGCAAGCCCAGGAGCATTTTCCTGAGCACAGCAACACAAAGATCTGCATGACGCATATGCTGCTGAGACTGCCTGTGTGACTTAACTGGAAACAAACAGGGAAAGCCACTTGCCACTGTTGCCACTCCACTAGGGCAGCAATGCCCTGGAGACAAAAGCGCCCCTGGGACAGAAGCAATCCCACAGTGGGCAGGCATGTACATCTGCACAGTGGTGCTTCTGTATCACAGTGAGCACATACCCTGCCCACCACTCAGGGTGGCTGAGCTTCCTGATGCTGCAAGCACTCCCAGAGGCAGGCAGAAGCTGCTGCTACACAGGAAGGGCAGCACTTAAGACAAGCAGTGCCAGTACCCAGGCTCTACATCTTGTTTTAGCAAAGAGACATATACTGAACACTGGCACTGGCCCAGTTCAAGGGAGGAGAAGCACAAAATTGACAGAGCTGATGGGAACACATAGTATTAAGGTGAGTAGATAGAACATTAACATGCTTATTAGCTCACAACCAGAGGAGCAGCTCGACTGGGCTCTGGCACTGCTCCATACCTGAGATGGAGAGAAGGGCAGTGTCTTGACAGGGGTGTTCTTCGGTGTCATACTGTTGCAGGAGTCAAGGAAGGAAAGGCTGGTGCTGGTGACGTTCTCTGTGACTGGGGAGAGTGTGATCTTCCTCTTCTTCTGCCTCTTCAGCACAGAGGGTGGCGTGCCAAAGCTCACCTCTGCATGTGGTGAGATGGGGATGAGCTCCCCTTTGCTGCCCCTGCTCAGGTCAGAGATAGTGTGGCCATCCAGCCGGTATTCAGTCACATTGGGCAGGGACGCTGCTGGTTTGCTGGGGGTTTGCCTCACCGGGCTGCTGCTGCTGCTGGCAGAGGGTTCCTCAGGCAGGTCAAACTGGGTCAGATCACACCACCCGTCTGGGTCCTGCTCACAAGGGAAATCATCAGAAGCAGCCCAGGAAGGAAAGCTGAGCAGATGGTAGAGATGCAGATAGAAACTGTGAGGTGAAATAAGTGGGGTGGGGGGAGTGGTGTGAGATTGCACCAGCTTTTGCAATGAGCCTGGCTAGAGGAGAGCTCAACCCTCCTCTCTGCTGCCAGCACAGCTGAGAACATGAGCAGGGAACTGACCCAACTGAAAGCTGCTGCCTGTGCATAGGGCTGATTTTTTCTATTTACGGAAGATTGGTTTCCCAGTTCAGTTCACAGCACAGCTGCACAAACAGCTGCTCCCCCACACAGAGGAGACAAAGAAGCAGCTGGGAATAGCTCTGGGTACAGGGGCTGAATGAAGTGACTGTCACTCAACATCAAACCCTAGTCTTTGGCACATCAGTACAGCTGGACACAGGGCTCAGCTGAAAGCAGATTAAAAATAACCAGATCAGTTCAGCAATCATCTGCTTCACAACTCAACCAGCTTCAACAGCCAAAGTACCATTCAAGCAGGCCCCTAAGGACCCCCAGATGGGCCATTAAGCCTTGCGAATGGACTCTCAGTCCTCCTGTACAAATGCAAAGTGGATCCTTCACAGATAATCAGCTCATAAGCTCCTCAGGCAGGCTGGGTGCTTCAGAGAGGTCTTCCCTCTGAAGGCAGCAAAATGCTCTGTTGATTCGAGCCAGCCTTGTGTCCTGGCATGCCTGTCACCCTAGGGACCTCCAGCACTGCTTGACTGACCAAAATTACTAGTTTCAGTAAAGCTACGTCCATTGAAATCAAATGGTGTTATCATCCCAGTGTGAAGGAGTCTGTCCTGCACACTACAAGTGGGCCTGGCCTACTCCCAGTCTGTCCTGTCCTATTACATTCCATAACAGGAGGAAAGCCAACAAGCACAGGCCTGAACCCTTAGGAAAGGGAAAGCTGGGGATACTGCCTGATAAAGGAGGGTTGAGATCAGGTTTACCAGCATCTACAGCCTCCCACACCAGCAGAGCCCACACACAAGGACATCAACCTAGGAGAATCTGCAAGCCCAGAGCAACTCTCACAGAGCTGGAAGGCCTAATCTAGCCCTAGCAAAGAGACATGGTTCACAGCACACAGTGGGAAGCCACAAGCCAGTGACAGACCCAGTCCTCCTCAGGATGCCCATGGTGATGAGCAAAGGGAAAGGCTGAGATTCGGTCCCTCGACATTACCTGGAAAAGCAAGGATCTGTTACTTACGGATTCAATCATGTCCAGAGCTTCACTGAAGGCTGGTCCAGATGCTGGGTACAAACAGCTGGCAGCTTCCACAACCCATTTGTACGGTGACGTGACAAGCGACGAGGCATCCTCAGGCACTGCATCATCTGGAGTCCCCTCAGCATTATGCTCTGCCAGTTCCGTGGCTGGCAACTCTGAGTGCAGCTCCTGTACACCCGCCACTTCCTCGTCACTGACGTCCTCTTCCTTGATTTCAGAGATATTGACTGGCCAGTTGGGCAGGATACTCTTTGCACATACAACAAAAGAAGACCAACCTTTAGTACAAACTAAGGGAATAAATGTCCTAAAGAGCAAGGGTCCTTGGACACATTCTGCTCCACCTGCTTTCCCACCAGCCATTCAGTTTGTTTCCCATTCCTGTTCTTCCTCACTGCTCTGTTCCACACGCCATTCAAACAGAAGTCCATAAAGGATAAATACATTTAATTAAAGGTTTTACTTAACAGTATCCCAGGAGAAAGTTAAACAAAGGCTAAGCCGGCAGCACTAATTCTGCACTTCCTAATTCCCAAGAGCCTGCCTTGGAAAACTATATTTTTTCTTCATGAAAAAGGTGCACTTTCCCTGCTTCATTTTTTTTAGTGGAAAGGAACAAAACAGCTCCTTATCATACCTCCCCCATTGTCTGGAGCAGCCTCCTTCTTCCACCAGCAATAGCACTAAAGAGCCAAACCAAAAGTAATCTGTCTCTGAGACAGATCTGATACTGGAGTCAGCAAGATACCAGCACTAGCAGACTGCTGTTTTCTGCCTGCATAACACACTCAGGCTCACATTATACATCTGGCTCCTGGAGGGAGAGATCTCCTAAGAGCCAGTCTCTTGGAAAAGCCTGGGAGAAGGTATAGACTGTTTCTGAAGACACTAGGCTGTGCCAAAAGCAACGTGAGGCAAGAGGAGGGTGGCTGGACAGCTCTGACCTACATTGGCAGAGAAGGGGACTGGCCCAGGAGCATGCTGCAAATGTGCTGGTGCAATACCTGGCTCCCAGCTTTTGTCTGACTTTGGCTCTCCTTCTCATCCACCTCCACAAGCAAGTAGAGTGACCTGGACTCCTTAGTTTCATTGAGGAAGCCTCCTGTGTCTACCTTTCGCTTGATGGTGGAGTTCCAATGATTCTTCACAGCATTGTCAGTCCTGCCAAGAGATCAGAAGGAAAAAGGAGTCACCATTTACAACAGCTTTAAAGTACAGCTAACAGCTCCTACATGCTCTCCAGCCCCATCCTTGAGCTCAACACATGGATTTCCACAGGCCACCCAGCTGCAAAGGCACCAGTGAGCAAAGAAGTCCTACCTCCCAGGCAGCAGCTTGGCAATCTCCGCCCAACGATTCCCCAGCACCTTGTGGGCCTCAAAAATGATGCGATCCTCCTCCTCTGTCCATGAGGACTTCTTCACCTCAGGGTTCAGGTGGTTATGCCACCGTTCCCGGCATTGCTTCCCTAACCGCCCTTTCAGGTGCTTGGCTATCAGGGTCCATTGTTTGGTGCCGTACTTTTTAACCAGCTCAATTACCTTTGAAGAGAGCGGGAGGAAAATAAGGAAATGGAATAAAGGAAGGGAAGTTCAATACAGCCATCTTCAAGCTTTGCTCTTCACCTCCCTTGGGACCAGGTAGAGCCAGTCAGAGAAATGCCCCTTTGGAGAAAAAGCTGGAGGAAACCAGCACTGACAATCAGATGTACTAACACTTGAGAGAGCAACGGTTCAGCCAAATTTCTGAAAGAGGCTGCTTCCATGCAGACATTTTGCCACATGGCATGTGTGAAGGCAGAGGACTGTTCACAGAAGATGGGGTGGAGATGGGGCACCAGGGGCAGAGGGCCCCAGATGTAGAAAAACAAGCCCATTTCTGAGCAAGGGCCAAGTCCCATGTGCTCCAAGGCTCCTCTGCCCTCCCTCTTACCAAGGACAAGGGCACATGAAAACAGTCCCCCACCAGCTTTGCACTGGTCTGCCCACTGGGTGCAGCCTCCTCTAGTAGCATGCTACAGCAAAGACATGCCAGGGCTCCAGCTCTATGCCCTGCTAGCATCAGGATGCGCAGTAAGAACTCCAAAGCATAAACAAGCCACATTCACTTAAGAGCCATGCACTTGCTCACTTCTGCTTGAGGCTCAAGTGCAAATGCTTCTGAGCACGGAATCTATTCTGAACCCCTGCAATATGTCCACAGCGCAGTCAGGATGAAACAATTCACTGCCTGCAGTGTTCAGCCCACAAAAATCATAGAACAACAGAATAGTTTTGGTTGGAAGGGACCTTAAAGCTCATCCAGTTCCAACCCCTGCCACAGGCAGGGACACCTTCCACTGGAGCAGCTTGCTCGAAGCCCCATCCAACCTGGCCTTGAACACTGCTAGGGATGGGACAGCCACAGCTTCTCTGGACAACCTGTCTTACCACACTCATAGAGAAGCGCTTCTTCTTAATGTCTAATCTCAATCTCCCCTCTGTCAGTTTGAAGCCATTCCCCCTTGTCCTGTCACTACAACCCCTTGTCAAAAGTCCCTCTCCAGATGTTCTGTAGGCCCCTTTAGGCACTGGAAGACTGTTATAAGGTCTCCCCAAACCTTCGAGAAGAGGCTGAAGAATTCTCAAAGAGCATTTCTACTCTGGCCAGCTGTGCTCAACTGAAAGGTGCTGGTAGATAGGTGATGACCACAGAGCTTTTAGCTCATAACAAATGTCCCTACTTCAGACTTTTGTCTATCAAGCACAGAAATATGGACTAAAGACACCAAACTGAGGCACAGGCAAAGGAGCTGGAGTGCTTCCAGGGTAAAGCAATATGCTGAGTCAGGGGAAAGCTGAAGCCTGGCATGGCCAGGATGGGTAGGGTAGCAGAGTCAAGACATGCAAAGGGAAGAGCAAAGCAGGCAGCAACAGCTCTGCTGTAGGAAGGTAGAATGACATAATGAGAACCTTCCCTAGGATGTGCTTAACATAACACACAGATGGGAGGCAAGGAGGACTGTAACAGCCTGTAATGGGATCAAAAGGGAGAGAAACGGGGGAGCAGAAGTGTTACAGAGAATCTGCCAAACTAGGACATTTAGCAGCAAAAAAACTTCGCAGAAGTTAGAATTCATTCCAATTTCTCTTAAGCCCACTCAGATGAGTCTGTCTGAGCTGGCCCTCTCAGCTCATTTTGGAATCAGCAGAGAAAGAGACTCACAGAAGTCACAGTTCACCTAGCAGGCTTACTGAGGCACGGGGAAAAAAAGTTTTCTCTTAGATATAACACGGCTAGGTAAGGTGGAGACCTGCCAGCAGGCAGATGAATTAATTCCCTTTTCTGCTCCCTCACTTGGTAGCCTACTGTATCAGTACCGTGTGTGAAAGGGAGATGAAGATGCCTAGACCTGCCCTTGCACATCACAGCCATGGTTGCATTAGGCTGCCCAGAACAAGTCAGACTGCCGCTTTAACTGTTACCCGCTCTTGGAAAAAACTACGCACAGTTTACTAAAAGACTCAAAGGTCTTTCACCTCCTTCCTCTCCCCAGACAGTCACAATCCAACACTCAGATCCTCTCAGCACTGACTTACCTTTTGGTCCTCCTCTTTGGTCCAAGGGCCCTTAACCAAGTCTGGATTCAACACCCGCAACCACCGGTACTGGCACTGCTGATCACTGCGGTTCTAGGAGAAGGCACAATAGCCATGTGTTAGACTGGAGGCTCCAACACCTATAGCAATTGCAGTCTCCACACACAGAGGCTGGCCTACAGAAAGCCTGCAGAAGCACACGGAGAATACATACTATGACTAGGGCACAGAAGCCTCAATTTCTCACCCCACCTCAAGCAGACTCGCCTTTGAAAGGCCTCTATACAAGAAGGATGTCTCCCTGCTCTGCAGGAGCACCAATTCACAGCCTGGGGCTTCAGTCACAGTTCCACTGTGCAAGGTGCTGCACAGACACACAGAACCAGCAATGAGCATAAGAAGCAACATGCAAATATTGACATTCCCATCTGAGAGAAGGGTCACTTACAGGAAAGTGACTGGCCAGGAACTTCCAGTCATTCTGCCCATAATGTCTTACTAACATCTTCAGCTGTTCATCCTGCAAAGAACAAAGACATCCACTGAGGCAACACACACCACAGGCATCCCTGGGCTGACAGCATCAAGAGAATGAGCTAGATCTTTTGAACTGTCCAGAAGGACATGCCTTTGGCATTCTGCATTCAGAGGACAAAGGTAGTTAGCACCATCCTTTAGCAGTGCTCCAGTACATAGAACCCAACTGGAACACACTGTCTGTTTCTGGTCTCTGTACTAGGGTGAGCTCATACAGCGAGTAAAACGAGCTCAGCTATATTCCAGTACAGTCTGCTTCAAATGCTGTGAGCAAGCCTACCTGCTTATCTAGTCCCAGTACAACCCTGACCAGACAGTCCATTTCCCAGCTCAGCCACTGCTCATGTCTGGCCAAGACAGCTAAATGGTTTAAGCCTATCAGCACCAGCCCAGTGGTTTACTGTCTTTCAGCACTATGGGGCTCGACAGCATTGCTTTTACAAACCTTGTTAACAGTCCAGGTGTGGGGTCCAGCTCACAAAAAAATGCTGTAGGTGCCTTGCCTGTGTGCTCCAGCTGGGCAAACAGAACCATGAAATAATTCCCTGTCCCACATGAACCTAAGGCTTTGATCCCTGCATAAAGACCACCTTAGTTGGTGTTCATACCCCAGAGGAAACAGGACATCTTTCAGTTTTCACACAGAACAAAGACGGAGGATCTGGGAGGACAGAAGAGAACATTCCAACTAATTTCAGGCTCTCAGCCAGGATGAATAAGCCATGATCCCGACAGTCTTAACACTCCCTTCTTTTGCTAGAAAAAAGGGAGCACATTTTCACATTCAGCTTGCTTGAGGTCTCAGCCATCCTCCGGAACCTCTCTGCTGACCAGAGCACTGCAGGCAGCAGCTCCCTTGCTCAGGGCTCACAAGCTTAAGCTAAAGTGGTTGGTGCTCTTGCTCTCCAGGCTACACTTCAAACCCCCCTGAGTCCCCTGGCCTCATTAAGACCTCAGCTCACACCAGCAGAACAGACACAGGGTCTTCTCCAGTAGCAAGACAGCAGGAGGTGGTGTCGTGGCTGCCAGATGAGGACTGTAGTGGAGGCACCCAAGCCCCAGATGCCATGTCAGAGGCCTACCTCAAGGTACCTCTTCTCAGCTAGTGCCAAGCTCTCACTCACCTCCTCCTGAGTCCACTTGACTTTGCACCTGCCATCCCGCTGCTCTGGCACATCCTGGTCGGTGTCCTGGTAATGCAGCTCATCCTGGTCCTCACTAGAAATAAAGAGAATTATAATTATCACCTCTGATAAAAAGGCAAGAGAGCTCCAAGAGCAACCTGCACTTCCCAAAGCAGAGCCCTGGATCTATTCTCTTCCAGCACTGAGCCCTGAACACCTCACACTCACTCTGACACCCCAAGCTTAAAGCAGTCCCTCAGCTTTGTACTCTCGGTGCACACCAGCAGTTTTTATGCTGCTGGGAACAAGGGAAGGCACATTTATCTTGATTTCCTTCCCCTTCTGCCTCTCTGGAAAGGCTTTTCACCTAGGAACTGGCACCATTTCCCCTCCTTACCGCTCACCGATCACCCGGACTGCTGGACTAAAGAGGGATAGGAGCAGTGCACATCCCCCCCCCTCCCCCGAGCTCTGTCCATCGCCTGCCGTAGCGCCTCAGACCTGCCCTACCACTGCCCTGCTCCCGAGCAGTTAAAGCCGGGCCCGCACCCCGCTCACAGACAGAGCCAAGCGGAGCCTTTAGAGCGGGGCCTGCGGAATACGGAGGCCGGGGTGCGAGCCCGCCGCCCCGCCGGAGAGCGGGAACGGCCGCCCGGGGCGGATGGCGGCGCGGAGCAGCGGAGGAGGCGGCAGAACGCGCCCGCACCGCGGCCGGGTTGGGCTCCGGGACAACGGCACTCACCCGCGGCCACGGCGCGACATGGCGGGACCGGGAGGCGGCGGCGGCGGCGGCACTTTCCTATCTCGCGCCAACGGCGCCCCCCACCCGCGCGGGGCCGGGCCGCGCATGCGCACTGCCGCCTCCCGCCCGCACAAAGAGGCGCGCGCGGAAAAGCGCCCGCCCGCCCCGTCCCCGAGGAGCTCCCGCGGCCCTGGAGCCCGTCCCGTCCCGTCCCGTCCCGTCCCGTCCCGTCCCGTCCCGTCCCGTCCCGTCCCGTCCCGTCCCGTCCCGTCC
>JARCZZ010009898.1:10677-24361 GCA_030323915.1 Brotogeris chrysoptera | reverse complement strand
CTCATGCTCTGCCAGGGAGGAGGGGAAGCTGGGAGGCAGCAGAGACAGGACACCTGACCCAAACTGACCAAAGAGGTTATTCCATACCACGGCACGTCGTGCCCAGGATGTAGAAATGGAGGGCAGAGACCCGGGAGGGTGGGGGTGCACTGCTTGGTCAGGCTAGGTACAGGTGGTGAGTGATTGTATTCTTTCCTTGTATTTCCCTTGTCATTATTATTATTGGTGGTAGCAGCAGTGGTTTGTGTTATACCTTAGTTACTGAACTGTTCTTAACCTGTAAGAGTTGCATTCTTTCAGTTCTTCTTCCCACCCCTCTGTGAGTGGGGGAAGAAAGAGGATGGAGTGAGTGAGCAGAACTGTGTGGCTGAGAGGCTTAAACCACGACACTGGAGAATATAATGAACTCACAACAGACAATATTTGGCTGAATATCTGAAATAGTTTACTAAAAGGTCAAAGTTTTTTTTGTGATTTAATTCATTATGTGACATATTGCAAACGCAGAGATTGTCTATTAGCTCTGTGTGCATATTTCTCTGTGTATGTGTGTGTGTATGTATGTGTGTAAGAGAGAAAACCTGCCACAATTCAGAGTTAAGAGCATGTGAGTAATTGGAGAATTTAATAGTTCGGGGTTTTCTTTTTTTTTTTTTTTGTTTTTTGTTTTTTCAATCACTAGAGCATTGATTGTAAAATATCTTCCAACTTTGAAAATATTGTATCAGTTATATTCAGTTATATTTAGTTATATTTAGTTTGTTTAGAAACTAAACCCTGGAAACCCCATAAGCATTAATAATAGAACCTACTAGACTATTGGGTTTCTGATGTTTCTTATGAGTTTGCTGTAGGAAGCAATTTTGGACTAGCCATATCTTGGTAAAGACTGTCTTCTTTCTTTGTCTGGGTCATACCACTATTAAGACCAACGAAAGGACAATATAAGTTTTGTTGTATGTGGTGGAAGAAGTTAATGATTACAAACACAAACACAAAGAAAGCCAGTAGCAATAGACCTGAACATAAATCTGGAGCTTATATCTCTGGATGATGGAAGAATTAAAAACTGAGTTAAAATGGTGTATATCTTATTAATGAATGTGAGATAGAACTTTCTAACCAGTACACCTTATACATTCTCAGGTCTCCAAAGACAACATACTCAGAAGTGACAAAAGAAGCTCAATATACAATGAAGAACTGCTGCTTATCACCTACTCACTGGTCATGGCAAGCAGCTGAGGTATTTTCCTTCAGCTCTTCAGTGACATTCTTTTCTCATCAGCTCCACTATCTAAACTGCCCTTGCCTCTGCACCACATGGATGACAAAAGCTTAGTTTAGCATGAGGGCTGGGTTCACTGTTGACTAATTGTATCAGATTTCTGTGGAGTTTTTCTTGCATGTGCGCATTTTTCTTAACTAGACAAGATGAGAACACAATTGATTTTTCCAAAGGTTAATACTTCTCACTGCTAAGTCACTGAATATATTAAACAAAAATAAAAATATTGTACTATTTGAACTATTTAACCAATCTTTTTCAAGACAGAAAATTATACATTGAGGATAAACACATTCATCTTTGTAAAAGCTTTCATTCAGAGCAAATCATGTGTTATATGGTGCTACTCAAAATTGTGGTCATTTTGACCACATGAAGGCTGATAACTATAGTCCAATAACTGCATACCTCTACTGCTGTTTGTTTACTTCTCATTTGAGAAACACAGATTAATTAGAATTCCAAGTGTAATCCATTTGTTCCACAGAAAAAGCTGCCAAGTGCAAGATCTGACATTCAAAACGAAATCAATAGTTTTGTAGAACATTTAAACATCTTAGGTAATATCACAGGACTGAAGCAATTTACGTCATGTAGTAAAGCTCTAATTAAAGATGCGACAAGAGTAAGAATTGTATTCCTTCATTATTCAGTCTGCACTTAGCTGTTTGCTTCATACACAGTTATTGATTAAACGTTCATATTTATTACAGTTCCCCCCCCCCCCCCCATAATGAGTGTGAGAAATTAGTGTTAGGGTAGATGGAAAATATTCATTCCTTGTAGGTATAAGAGACCCTCAAGGTCATATGCAGATAAACAGAAGAAAGGAAATCGAAAGGTTTTTGTTTACTTAGTGGTAAACCATAGATTTCTTTTTTTCTTTTTCCAAGAAATATTGCTAAATTTCTGTCAAGGGAGTCATGTATCAATATACTTCTTATCTATTTAAAAAGTATTAGATATAACCAACTCTTCCTGCTAAGATTTCCAATTCAGAAATCCCTTTCAGTAACTCTGTAGAGCTCCAGTGACTCATTTGTTGTTAAAAAGACAAACCTCTCTGAGACTGAGACCTTATTTCTCAGCTGTTCTACTTTGGATGTAGAACAAGTATTATACACTTTCTCACTACTGCATTTTTAAATGCATTTGAAGCCAATTATCCTGTTCTTACCAAATTCTTGCTGGAGTTTGGCTCTCAGACCTGGGTCCTTACGCTGTGGGAATCTAATTGAGATCTATATTAGAGGTCTAGTTGCCAAGTGAAGGTAGAATGAATCAAGCTGAGATGGATGAAGCTAGGCTTAAGTATTTTGCTTAAGAAGACTTTAGTCATTATATTATGTGGCAATAAAATTCTAAATAGATATAGGTAGGAATAATACAGATAGTACAGCTACATAGGTCATCTTCTAGTTGTCTGCAGCTGAAAGTCAAGAAATGAACAGTAAATCACAAGGCTTCTTAAATAATTTTGAAGAGGTCAGGTATCAGCACTTGAGCTGAGCCCATTTGTTTCAAAAGAAGCTGAATGCCTCTTTCAGAGGGAAGAATTGAAGAGAAGGTTAAATACACTATCAGTAGCAGAAGGGAGAAAAAAAGAAGAGTTTCTTTCATTGCGCTTTCACAGAATTTAGAAGCTGAAGTCTTACCACCCCTGGTTAAAACAGATGAATACACAGATTAAAAACTGCAGTAGGATTGGTCCTCTGGTTACTGGTTTCTAGAATACCTTTTTGCACCCCTTACAGAAAGTGCAAGCAACTGCTGAAGTATAAATGCTAAGGACTTTATTCAATAGCCATTACCTAGATATGTTATATGACCTGAGATAGCCCAGGAAGTTCTGTGGTCTCCAGATGTGCACAATCCTGTGTGAGATTTCTCAGTGCCATCTGGATGTTTTAGGTAACTGAGGATATTCCAAATGGTCCTAGGTCCCCTTAGTTTTTCAGGAAGCCAAAAAAAATCTGATGTCTGGTAAAACTGTGCATGCTTTAAGAGGTGGCCAAACAAGAGTCAAAAACTGTATGAAGAAATTAAGTTCCAATTCCAAAAGCAGTATAGCTACATCAGCATAACATTATAACAAGGATAATTAGCTTGTAGAAAAGAAAGCCTTCTTGCCTGTGTCACCTCTGCGGTTTCTGCACTTGTGATGGACACAGAGTCAGCAGGGCTAACTATGTTGAGGAAGGCTTCATATGAATATGAATATCTAGAAACATATTTGGAATTAGAAGAACAAGACATGTCCTGGGACACATGTATTTATACGTCTTAATGATGTCGTATGTCATGGAATCCTGCAAAGGTGAACCTGTCCCCCTTCTAAAACCCTAGTCATTTCAAATTAAGAAAAAATTCTAAAAAAAAAATGCATTTTTACATTGGAAGGCAGAATTTTCTGGAATTCCATTATGTTTCCTGATGTGTTTCAATGAGTGAAGCTCATAGATCTTAATGCAACTGCTACATGCATATCTGTTATTATACAGACTCAGTAGGGAGAAACCTTCTTGCTAAGCTGTTTTTACAACACCTTGTACAACAGTGTTCTACTTCAACTCCTATTTTTTCAGTTGGATTGCTAGAAAGTGAAAAATTCAAGCATTTATACAGGTTCAATGCTATTACTGATCTTGTTTTCTTTTATTTTCATTTTAAATGTGAGGTTGACAAAGTGTACATGAAATTTTCTTTAAATTCCTTTAATACCTTTAAAGAAAGTATTCTTAACAGGAGTGTAATTAAGGAAAGTGCACTACTTAAGGAGGGTGTGCTATCAAGAAGCACCTCAGAAAAAAACATATTTGCTTATAACTGGGTGCATGGTGACAGAAGCTGCTATCCATTTAAAGGAAGTGAGGATAAAAAGTGGATTAACATTAGGATTTTCTTGCTAGCAAAGGTATTATTTAATAATAACACCGGAGAATGTGGAGCTTTGGGAGTTTGATTTTTAGGGTTCTTTTGTAAAAATGAAATTATAGAAGAAAGAATATTATGGAAGTGATTACTGGAATATATTTGCCGATAATGGAAATAAGTCTGGCCTATTCACTGAGGTTATACACTGAACAGTTCTGCTTTGTATTAAAAATTCCTGAGTTTTGCAGAAGTAAGCTAATGTACTGCATGTAGCCATTCAGGTTCCGTTAACCATTAAACTAAATAGAACACTATTTCATGCATGATTTCATTCAGTTAGATGAATAAAGGAGCAGTAGGTCTGAAGAGGTAATGGGTAAGTGTAGAAATTTAAACAAGAAAATATTTCCTTTTGTTGGGAAGCATTTCCCCATATTTTCAAGTGAATTTACATCATATCTTATATCTTCATATTGAGATCTTTATAGATACCCCACTAATGTGTGCCAAAAATGTTTACAGTTTTTCTGCATTTTGTGTTGATAACACAGCTGTTTGTATCATGCTAAAAGGAAAGAAACAGAGTTTAATTGGCTACTGAAGAATCTATATTTATTCTTACAGTAAATACTTTGTTTCCCTAAAAACTCTGGTTTGGGACAATTATTCAGACTAGTAAATCCCTGCAGCAAACAGCACACTGAAAATGTGATTTACCTGAATTTAGCTGCTGTCTTCCCAACTTATCAGTATCTCATTTTGGATACTGAAGTGTGGGATTCATTGCATGCAAATCAAGTGGGGATGCTTTTCTACTTCAGTAAGGGGAAAACTGCTGCACTGAAAAATTGTGCAGGTTTAGATGACACCTATTAGTTCTAGTGTGAATTACTACCTGGTCTGTTGCTCAACTAGATGATGATGTTTCTCTGTTGCACATCTTTTTTCTTTTAATTGCTCCCTTTTTCTTCCGCTGAGCTTGCAAGCATAGCTATTTTACTCAGTGGTTATAGATAAATACACAACTAAACTGGCACAAAGAAGATCTTAAACTTCATTCCACTCTCTTTAGTTTTTTCTCCAACCATTATTCCTTTGTTCTGGGAAAACAGACCTTTTGAATCACTAAGTGCATATATTGCTTGCAAATATAGGTTATTGTTTGTTCATATTAGGAGAAATTAAAAAATGTTTTTCATTTTTTTTTTTTTTCACGGCAATCATCAGCATCCGTACATGTTTAATTTCTCTTAAGTCACCATAATAATCTCGCCAGAAGTGACCTTAAGATAACTACTCCCTCCCCTGCATTTTGAGCTCTGCTAAAGCTATTGCATTAAGTGTGGCATATAAAGGTAAGAACATGTTTAAATTTAAAATAGCTTGGAGAAAGGTAATATCAGAGGCTAGCATGTAACTCACTGGGTCAACTGTCAGAAATTCCCCTAGATTATGAACTTCGGGTTTAGTGTCAAATAAGCTATGCTATAGTCCTGTCTCTGGTATCAATACCTAAGTTAATGGTTTATAGTAAGGTTGGATCCATCCATGTGAATTGCACAGGCAATTTCTGGAAGGTTAGGGACAGCCAACAGAGCCTGGGGATTTTAGTGAAAGTTATACCATGCTAATTCATTCTTTAGTGCCAGGCAAAGAGGCAAGTCAAATCCACATGTAGCAATGGCTCTAAATACATGCAAGAAATCATTTTGGCATTAAACAGTCTGGGTGCAATTTTAAAAGTACAAATAATTTTCTGGAGTTACATTCTAATAAGGCATATTGATGTTCAGTAGCAGTAAAAAAAGGCTTAGCATGAGTGCTTATAGAATTTTATGAGTCTAAATTTGTATTATAATGCTTTTAAATCACCTTGGAAGAAGAATTTTGAAGTACACTATAAAGAACCTTTAACAAGAAAGCTTTAATGTATTATGCATATGATAGTATTAGCGGTAAGCCCAGTGTCTTTTCTTGCAAATTTAGAAAACCCTAGAGAAGTCTTCAAAAGACAATGCCACCTAAAAGTTTCTCAGGATACATAAAAATTTTAAGAAACATTGTGGTTAACACAAACACTCCCTCCTCTGACTCAGAATTTTTTTAACCATATGCGTGCCTGCATTCTTCTTTAAAAACTTATGTATTTAACAACAAAGTTTTTATTCATAAGGGTTCATACCAATCCCTCCTTAACACTTTAAGGGCTTTTCTAGTGGTAAATTTCTGTGCAGCTAATCATGGTACACTCCCCATGACATTGGAATTAAAGCATCCTATAAAGAAACTTGGTGACCAATGCATTTCTGGCACAACAGTACAAGTCTGTGCTGCTGAAACTTGTCAGCACCTTTGATCTGTATCTTTGTTTTTAATTTGTGAGTATACTTCTTGTATTTAAAGTAGAAGGCTTTACCTTTAAGAAGCTTGGCACAGCATCACTTCATGTTTGTGTACAGTGCATTATTTAAAGCTTACTGAGATTGGCAGAGGTTTTCTGCTCTTGTTTCCTTTTGTACTTGAAGTATTAACAAGCCATTAAAGCAAAATTCCCATACACCATTCATGCACTTTACAAAGCAATAGAACAATATCACAGAACAATACTATTGAAAATAGCTCTATAAATTAGAAGAAAATATGTTCAGTTGGCCTTGAGCATCCATTTAAAGGAGGACAATAAGATGGTCTTTATTTCTTCAGAGAGGCTAATCTACAAATAAATGACTGCAAGATAGAGAAACTTTTCAATGTGTGGTTTCTGGGGAGCTGCTGGAATATGTATGAGATGATAGTGGAAGATCACTATGTCATGGCTGATAGAGAATGAGCAAGACAATAAGACAAGAAGAAGATGGATTGCAAAGTCTATGGAACAGTATTGTGTACAGCTGTGCTGGCCTGCAGCACTGTCTTGCACCATTTACAGATCTGTGTAAAAGTTGTGCAAGAATGGGAAATACTTAGTTCCTCTAAGTCTATTAAGTAACGTGCCCTGGAAAAGGAAGAAACCAGGCTGGCAAGATGTTTAAGGATCATTTATGAATACTAATACATGGCTACACAGGAGTACGAATTCTAAAAGGCACTAACATTTTAGAAAGCAAGGAATATTTTCTAGGTACAGGTCGGGACAGAACCTTAGAGGTTGGATTCCAACCAGGTACAAAAACTCTTTCTAGGAATGTTTGTTGAAAAATAAATTAAAAATAAAAAGTTAGTTAAATCAATTTCGTGGTTGTATTTCTGATATTGTGCCTCCTTCCTTTTCAACATACTGTATTGGCTGTAGTGGCATTTTACCTTGATCTTGTAAACTGTGCAGAGAACCTGTTGCTCTTCTGAGCTGTACAGCATCTATCACCAGAGGGCCTGGAAAGACTACTATGTTTTTTGGTTTCCATTGTATGCCGAGTTGAACCACTTATCATTGGCCTTGTTTAGGGAAAATGCCTCATGTACAAATCCAGAAATTTGTAGTGTGTAGCTGAAAACTTAACAGTCTAAACCAAATTATTATTAGTCCACATGTGGTTATAACTGAAAAGAATAACACTTCAGAAAGAGTCTCAGCATGAACAGAAGTGCCTTTCACATCTTTTTGTTTTGTAGAATCGGGGAATTATAGAATAGTTAGGGTTGGAAAGGCCCTTAAGATCATCTAGGTCCAAGCCCCTTGCCATGGGCAGGGACACCTCACACTAAACCATGTCACCCAAAGCTCTATCCAACCCAGCCTTGAACACCATCAGTGATGGAGCATTCACAACTTCCCTGGGCAACCCATTCCAGTATCTCACCTCCCTTACAGTAAATAATTTCTTCCTCACATCCAATCTAAACTTCCCCTGTTTAAGTTTGAACCCATTACCCCTTGTCCTATCACTACAGTCCCCAACAAAGAGTCTGCTATGAGGTTGCTACACAGCCTTCTCTTCTCCAGGCTGAACAGCCCCAATTTTCTCAGCCTATCTTCATATGGGAGGTGCTCCAGCCCCCGATCATCCTCATGGCCTCTTTTGGACTTGTTCCAACAGATCCATATCCTTTATATGTTGAGGACACCAGAACTGCACACAATACTCCAAGTGAGGTCTTCCGAGAGCAGAGTAGAGGGGCAGGATCACCTCCCTGGACCTGCTGGTCGTGTTCCTCTTGATGCAGCCCAGGGTACCATTGGCTTTCTGGGCTGTGAGCGCACACTGAAGCCTGCTCATGTTCATTTTTTCATCAAGCAACACCCCCAAGTCCTTCTCTGGAAGGCTGCTCTGAATCTCTTCTCTGCCCAACCTGTAGCTGTGCCTGGGACCAGCCTATCCCTAACATAAATAGCAACTCCCCCTCCCCATCTGCCAGGCCTGTCTTTCCCAAAGAGCCTGTAACTTTCCATTCCAACACTCCAGTCATAGGATCCATCCCACGATGTTTCTGTGAAGCTTACTATTTCATACTCCTGTAGACATTCACACATCTCTAATTCCTCTTTTTTTTTTTTTTTCCCATACTACTGGCATTTGTATAGAGGCATCTGAGCCAAGCTCCAAATGAAGAAGGCTCATTGGTTGGAGTGGCTGGAATATCTCTACATTGCTCTGAGCATCTATTATAGGTGTTGGCAACTGCCTGCGTGTGTTGGGATGGAATGATGTCTCCCTGCCCCAATACATCTAGTTTAAATCATCCTTGACCAGTCTGGCAAGCCTCCTGCCAAAACCACTCTTCTCCTTTGTTGTCAGACCAGCTCCACCAGCCCCCAGTAGACCTGGCCTACCAAAAGCTACAGTTATACCATGCATATGCAAAGTAAAGCAAATTAGCCTGTGACCTGTTATTAGAAAATGCTGTTTCTGCTGAAGTAGCTAAGACAAAGTGCCAGGTGAATGAACACCAATTCAGACAAACTGAGCCTGACAAGCCTTGCTCCTAAGGCCCTGCAAACTCAGTACAAAGTCTCTTAGTAGAAATAGCAGTATGCATTTATTGGGCTGCAGCACTATATACTGATAGTCATAATAACACCATGAAGTATTTTATCAGATCCACCTTTCTGGAGGACAACATCAAAAATTACATCCTGGAGTTTTAAATTTTTATTTCTTTTGAAGTGGACATGAGAAATCCTGGGAAAAGCCCATCTGTGAGAAAGAAGAAAGGAAAAACTGGTGCCACATAGTCCAGTAAATCTGACCTCATCAAGGACATTCCCATTTTTGCCCCATGGTCAATTCTTACTGGGGCAGAATACTTTCTTTCCTGGACAGCTGTTCCTTCGCATATGCCTGCAGCATTTTCCTCTGGGCTTTTGCCTAGAGGTTCCTTGTCTTCAGCAACTTTGTTCACGTAGCTGTTGCCTCAGAGACACTATAAGGATGGATTTATTAAGACTTGTAAAGCATTCAGATGATATAATAAGAAAGGCCAGCTAAAAGACTTACCAAACAATTCAACCAGAATACATCAGGGTTATTGAATCAGCTTTCTAGAGAATATTTGATAGAGCTAGTACTCGCATTTCCCTGAACTACTTGCTACTCTCATTTGCCACTTTATAATCAGTTCTGTGGACTGTCAGTTGAGTAGTTAAATGCTTTGGGGAGAGTATCATAACTGATCAGTGAATCATTTATTTACAAATAGTTTTTCTTCTTGAGCAGCTGCAATGTTGATTGATCTGAGGCTCTCCATCAGACACTGAGATAAACCTACATTCATTATGTGTTGCTCCAAAGCCTGTTGAAGTCAATGAATCTCTTAATTGACTTCCTTGGGTTTTGAAATAGCCTCTATTTCTGTAATCTCTAGAAGCTGTCCAGAGACACTCTTTCTAATTTTTTCTTCCCCTCTATTACTCCTCAACAAGAAAGAAGAGAATCACTGAGATACTTTTTCTTATTGTACACGAACACAAGGGAGACATAGTATTGTGTGGGGAATATTGGAGACATAAATGGAGATGAAAACATGTACATCTTGAGGGGCAAAAGAAGAATGAGTTCAGCGTGAGTTATCAGTGATGAAACCACAAATAACTTGGCGAAGCTGGAAAAAAATATATTTTTATGAAAACATCTACAGCCCGGGACTGTCAAGCAGGTCGGTACCAAATGTGAAACATAAGATATCACACAGTGGAAAAACTGACTTTTAAAATGCTTTGTCTTTTTCTGATCTAACAAACACACAAAGATCTTTCTGTCTCTGTTCTTTAATTTATTTTTTTTGACCCATATTTTATCCTTACAAGATGAGGGTGTTTGGGGCTTTATAGGCAAGATGGAGTTGTTTGGGCTTTTTTCCTACTTGTTTTTTAATTTTCTGCAGATATTTCTGTTCATAAAATAGGGACATCCCAGAGGATACAACTCCTTGATATTAAACAAGTAGAATAATTGAAAGTATTTACAGAATATCACAACAAAATGTGGGAATGTTAAGTAGGAAGATAACTAATCCTCATCCATTCCTGGATCAAATTTTTAAAAGGTTACAGCACTTTGGAAATCAAATAGATGGACTCATGCCATCATTCACAATGAATGGATCAGGGCCATGACAGAAAATTTACTTTGTCAAAATAGAAAAGAAGTTCTGTGAGCACGGGCTTAGATGTACGGATAATCTTTAACCTCTTAGACCTTGAAAGCACATTTCGCAATCTGATTTCCCTTCTGCTTTGTATGCATAACATGTTTTGAGAGGTTATTCAGTGCTGGTCTTTGTCTTATTCTTTGAAATTAAACCTTATGCTTTGGATATTACATGTTATCACTGGACAGGACAGAACTTCTCAGGCCTTATATAGTTGATGGTTGAAGCCTAAAATTTTTCCAGGCATGGAAGAAACTAACCCTGTGAGCTACCTTGTAACTTCCCATTGATTCTGTCATAGATCTCAATTACTGCAAATAGGAAAGAGGAATTTATCACTCACAGTTCAGTGGAAAGATACATGTGCCTGCAGAGATGAAAAATTACTGTCTCTGTCTTCGTGGACATTAATAATGAAGAAGAAGAAGATATCTAAAACATTAAGTGCTTATTAGTCTCAGAACTCTAAGATATTAACTCCTTCTGATGACCACTACTAATTATGCCATTACCTAATTTCAGTAGCACCACAGTGACTGTTCCCATCTGACATTTTCTGTAATGCAGCTGGGTGAACTGTTTACTTAAAAGAAGTTTATTAATCATATGCTATTCAGAGCAGCTTCAATTTTGCGTCTAGTTGATCATGTCTAACCCTTACTAAACTTAATAAAAGACTTTGTAACAGAAAAAGGAAGGTTTTATAATCTGTGGCCTTAATAAAAAAGTGTCAGTAGAATCAGGATAATTCTGAATTTTTTGTGATATTTGAGGTGTTATAAAGCTAAAAGCACAAAAACAATGTGAGGAAGAAAATAGTTCAGGAAAAGGGCTCTGAACTTCTTAAATGTATTATAAATCTGAAGTAGGGATGACTGAGGAGGAGGCAGAAAATATCAATCAAAGCCCTTATATTTTGAGGTTAGACCAAATAAAATTCTATCAATTGATACCTCAAATCAAGATGCTATGGGTTATGAGATCTTGGCAAAGCACTTTTTCTGAATAACTAACTATGTGAGAGGTCCTAGAGAAATAAAGACCCCATTACAACCTTTTTTTTGTGGGCTCAACACATTTTAGTTTGTAGGAGAAATTCTCACTTCTATGTTGCACCTACTGATTTATTCATAATCATTTGTTCTTATCTTGATATTCTGGAATGCAATGAGAGATGTTCAAGATGTGAAGGAACATTTTTTCCCCTGGTCAGTTATGAACTGAAACATGCAAAATCCTTCCTCACATTTCATCTTTCTGTTGCATATATAGACAAATCTTCTCACTAAAATGCTAGATATAATCTTAGTATATAATCTATACTGTTCCTATGTAGATACAAAGTATTTACAAAGATTTTGCATTTAGAAGTCAGTAATTTTGAAATCATTGGTATTTGGTGCTGATGCTATATTGTTTTTTACTACTAAACACTGTTTGAATTCCACTAATCTTAGAAGCTGCAATTTTAGAGATAGATAAATTAATTTTGGAAAAAAAATCTCTGTTCAGTACCTGAAGGAAAATACCTCCAAACCACAAAGTTCTCAGCTCTTATAAAAATTATTTCATGTATTTTGCAAAAAATTTGTTTAAAGTTTCAATCAATTTAATACATGATCTCCTACTTAAGTAGGAAAAAATGTTGATAATAAATCATTGATTTTTAATTCACTTCATCCAAGGTTTTCCAAGTTTTGAATTTGGCTGATACATGAATATACTTAAAACTTGACAGAATTACATACCTGAGAAGAAAGGGCTGAGTATGCATGGTATCATTCTATGATCTAAAGTACCCTCTGGTCCCTCCGCCTCTAATTGGCTAAGAGAGGAAGGAAATAGTGACCATAATCCTAGATTAAGCATTTCAATGGGGTATTTTAAATTATTAGATGAATTGCTGTTAAAAAATATTTTAAAGGACATGCATGGCTACAACGGAGAGAAATTTGTTAATAATTCTTGTTAGGAGACAGGAGACTGGAAATTCTTACGTAGAAAGTACTAAAGCAGTCCTCTTCACAAATATTACTCTGTTATGATAAATGGACCTTATACATGGATCGAAATACAAATAAGTGATTATCCCTAACAGGTATGAAGTTTTGTATCAGCTGAATTAATTACAGTATCTTCATAAAAGTTCTCTTCAGAGTCTTCATTTTTTTTTCTTTCTAGTCATAATTCATTTAACCTAATTTTATCCATACAAAAAAAGTTTAGCTAAATATCTAGCTGTTGTAGTTTAACCCCAGCTGACTACTAAAAGTCCCACACAGCCAATTGCTCGTACCGCCCTGGTGGAATGGGTAAAGTAAAAATGAGAAAACTCACGGGTTATGATGCAGACATTTCAATAAGTACAGAAAAATCCATGCTTGAAAGCACAGCAAAACAGGGAATTCATTCACCACATCCCATCTCAGGCACATCAGCCATCCTCAGAACAACAGGGCTCCATCAGATGTAATGGCTACCTGTGAAGTCAAATGCCATCACTCCGAATGTCCCCCCTTTCCTTCTTTTTCCTCCAGGTCTATGTGCTGAGCATGGTGTCATATGGTGTGGAAGATCCCTTGAGAGAGTTGAGATCAGCTGTCCTGGCTGCGTCTCCTCTCAGCTCCTTTTGCATTTCCAGCCTAATCACTGGTGGTGTGGGTGTAAGGAGCAGAGAAGGCCTCGATGCTGTGTAAGCACTGCTCAGCAGTAACTAAAATGTCACTGTGTTACCAACACTGTTTCCAGCATAAGTCCAAACCATAGCTCCATACTGTGAGAAAAACCAAGCCTATCCCAGCCCGAACCAGCACATCCTCCACTCCATGTTCCATACCTTTTATGTCATGCTCAAGTCTTGTGGAAGCGTTTCTTGCTGAGAACAGACATGTGAGCAATCCAGACAACTATTTGACATTTGTAAAGTAGTGAACC
>JARCZZ010009898.1:0-10409 GCA_030323915.1 Brotogeris chrysoptera | reverse complement strand
AAGACGCCACTTGCATACAATAAATTGTCAACGCTTGATCATATTGGTCAGAGTTCGTTGTCCTTGATCCCCCGCAAAGTCTCACATAATTCAATACAACTTCATTAACCATCATCACCCTTCCCACCTTTTGATATAGTACACAAGTAGCGCACGGGACTACCCCCGTAAAATGTCTCTAAAATGTCTGTTGAGCCCAATTAACCCATGACTTTGGGATCCATTTTATGGTGTTCACTCAAGACAGGTGAGATGGTACATTGTGTGGAGTTACTTGGCATCAAAGGCATCTCAGATCAGGTCACTGCTGCACTTGCATTTTTTCTTGTAAGGCTTGTTCTCCATTGGCTTAGGTAGCTCCTGCAGTAGTCATGCCCCTAACATGCAACTCAAATCATGTTTTACAACAATTTAAAGGGATTTCATTACAACCTCCACACGTGGTCCCTTTGGATGAGGTGATAGGCTTTAACATTGCAATGGACTAGCCTACTAGCCTGCCTAGCAGCAAAGGGTTCCTGCAATAGTAACACCCTTAACATGCAGCTATGCTGTGGCATAGACTTATTCATGGCCACTGTCACTTTGAGATGTGGCTGTTCCAGTGTGGCCTTCTCCACGGGCCGCAATGCCTTCACATATATACCTGCTTCAGCATGACTTTACTCACAGTCCCAAGTAAAACTGCTTCAACACAGCCTTACCCATGGCAGCAGCCCCTCCAGGGCTGTATGAGTTCTTGTTGTGAGCTTATCTGTGTTCATGTATTTGAGGCGCTCCAGCACAATCTCATTCACTCATGCTTCCAGGAGTATCTTCTGTAGCATGGGTTTATCCACAGCTATAGTCACTTTGGGGTGTCCTGCTCCTGCATGGGGTCATCCACAGGTCACAATCCTTTCACCTTGAGCTCATGCTGGAAAAGGTGTTCCTGCCTGTACAGCACAGTAGAACAGTCACAGCACTGATCCCCTGGTCATCTGCCAGCCCAAGCACATTGTTATTGCTGTTATCACAGAAGAGTCAGATGATAACCAGTACAACATAGTAAGCAGCAAGCAGCAAAAGCAGAAATCAGCCATTAACAATCACTAGGCTTTAATATATAGTAAGGCAAGCAAGCCCCATGGCAAGCACAGAAGCCTGCCAACTAATATCTAAACAGCAATTACAAGTTAATCTAGCATATTCCAATCAAACCTGTTGTTCCCTTGAATCCTCTGGGTGCCAAAAGAGACTGTCATAGTTTAAGCCCAGGAGGCAACTGAGCTTCACACAGATGCTCTCTCATTCCTCCCCAGTGCATCGTGGAAGAGAATTGAGGAAAAAAAAAAATTAAATTAATGGATTGAGGTAAAGACAGTGTAATAGGAAAGAAAAGGAATGGAAAATACTACTATGACCACTACTACTACTACTAGGAATGCTAAAAGGATCAGAATATACAAAACAAATGCTACACAATGCAATCACTCACCACCCCCAGACTGATGGCCAGACAGTTCCCCAGCAGCAGCCCCTGCCAGCTTTCCCACCAGTTTATATGCGGAGCATGATGCCGTACGGTGTGGAACATCGCTTGAGTCAGCTGGGATCAGCTGTCCTGGCTGTGTCCCCTCCCAACTCCTTGTGCACACCAAGCCTCTTCACTGTGAGGGCGTAAGAAGCAGAAGAGCCCTTGATCACTGCTTAGCAACAACTAAAACATCAGTTATCAACATTATTCTCATCCTAGAGCCAAAACACAACAATGTACCAGCTCTTGGGAAGAATATTAACTCTATCCCAGCTGAACCCAGGACACTAAGTCTCCCTATATAGTTAGTGGAAAGGCAGACACATTTCTAGGATAGCATTTATCAGGCTTGAGATGATTTGTCCACTTGTGCTACCTATCTCTAGAAAACCTATTACATGGTTCATTTATGTGAAAAGCTAGACTGATTCTCTAAATTAATAAAGCCAAATGAATTCCCCTGAAGTTATTATGACCACTCATCATGACATGCTAAAAGCAGGTTTTTTTAAAGAATGGAGATAAACCAGTTGTGGTACTTGTGATATTAAGAAAATGAATTAAAAAGCCCATTGCATTTTTATAAAAACCCATATTGTCTCAGAACTTCCTTATGAAACCCCTTTTATCTGTTTCTTGTTACTTCTTCTTATGTGTTATGTTTCAGATTCTCAAGGGAAAGATTGCAATTTCTTTTTTGTTTATAAAGTAGCTACCACAATTCACTCACGATTTTAGAATTCCCGAGGTATCATCATCAGAATAATCGTAACTCTAGGAATTATGATCTCTGATTTTTATTTTTCTTTCTGTTACTGGCTTTGCTGTCCTTTGTTTCTTGCAACTAATATTAAACTTATGCTTTTCCAGATAATAATTTATCCATATTTAAGGCATTTTCAGTCCATTGCATAACTTGTGTTCCTTTTGTCCTGATGAGAATGACAAAGACTGTGAATAGAAAGTTGCAAAGGAACTAGTGTGATAGAAGGGAAACATTTCTGAAGTCTGGGTGGGGAGGAAGCATCACTGATAAGCTGCCAGTTTCACTCTTCCTCTGGCAACCCATACTACACCATTGAGTAGGTCTCTGACACAATAACTGCATTATCCACTGACGGAATAAGCAGCTATTATTGGCCCATGTTGCTTCATTTGACAAGGGGCTATAATTTTACTTTGTGTGTGCATTTCACCTGCAGCCTTTCTGAAAGCACTCATCTGTATGCAGCAAGGCTGAGAGCCAGGAAAGCATACGTCCTGCCCCCGTCCACAGCATGTCACAATGGCAGCACCCAGGAAATGCGTTAATATTTATGGGAAGGGAACAAAGAAATCAAAGCATCTCTGCCTGTCTCTCTCTCTCTCAATTTATTCCACCTTTTATAAATTTAATTTTAGAACAACTTTTGGAGGGATAAACCCTGCACCAGTTACAGTTACTGGAATGTACATGCATGCTATTCATTTGGAATTGAAAGATACATGCTGATTTTTTCTTCCATGAGTTTGTGATTCCCTTTACCTTTTAAAAATTTAACACTTTTAAATCTTTCTTCTAATGAAAAGGCATTTAATAAACTCTTTATCCTCATTAAGAACCTCTGTCTTTTCCTCTTTAGGAGGTACAAGGATACTCTCTTTTTCTTGCAGTCCAGAGATCAACTGGACAGAACCAGAACATCACAGCCCATAGGTAAGCAGTGCCACCATCACACGTGAAACCAACCCAGAGGTTTACAGTAACTCCTATTTCCCCTTCCAACACCAAGAACTACAGAATGACCAAGAGATGTATGCAATTGTTAGTGCTCTGGATATTTCCTCCACCACCCTACTCACTTCTGTGCTCTATGAAGGAGAAGCTGGAGGTGAAATGGCTCCTGGGATAGCGAGGAGATGGAATTAATGTAATTGCTGGTATGGAGTGTCTGAGGCATTCATAACAACTGAACTCAGCAGTGCTGTAGCCTGTTCCATCTGAGCACTTCCAAGCACTATTTTTTTTGTAAATGAAGCTGTCACACAGTTAAGGCTTTTACCTCCTCATGCTGTCTAGGATCTAAGTGGCTAACGAATTGCCAAAACCGTTGAAGATGGGCAAATAGTCTCCTGCAGACAGCTGTACTGCCATAATAGACAAAGTGATGTTTCCTGCAAGGAATGACTTGCCCACCTGGTCAGTGGATTGAGGTTTTAGAAACTGGGTTCAAGTGCTTTGCCACATCTGTGTGTCACTGAGTCCCTTCCTGCCCTACATCTAGTCAATGCAAAATTCTGCAAAACAGACTGTCTCTTGCCATGTAAAAGATGCAGTGTGTGGAAGTAAAAGGCATTCTATATACGATGAATAGAATAAATTGCTAGAAAGTAAGACAGGTGTGGTCCAGCTGTAAGAAGGGCAGGCAAGCAGGCATTGAACCACCTATTCCCATAAATGTGGTCCTTTTGTCACATTCAGTTTTGTAAAGATGCATGATGCTCACATCGTGATCTGTGATGGCAGCTTCTATATCCTTTTACAGCTTCTTGTGGGATAGGCATGGCTACAGCAGGATGTTCTCTGTGTACACTCCTGGTTGTCATATAGAGTGGGAACTTCATACTGCTTGGAATATTGGAAAAGAAGCTGATGAGCAAGGTATCTGTGGTAGTAACAACAGGAACTGGGGCCAAGGAAAGCAGTATACCCTGCTGCCAAGACCTTCTTCCTGTGTTCAGAGATAAACATCCATTTCAATAGTATCCTGGCCAGTTACCTTTCAAAGTTGCACCAGGGGAGGTTTAGACTGGAAGTTAGGAAGCATTTCTTTACCAGCAGGTTGGTCAGACACTAGAACAGGCTTCCTAGGAAGGTGGTCAATGCCCCAAGCATGCCAGTGTTTTGTCAGGCCCAGGCATTTGGATGGTCCCCTTAACAACATGATTTAACTTGATCAGCCCTGAATCGGTCAGGTAGTTGGACAAGATGATGGCTGTAGATCCCTTTCAACTGAAAAATACTCTGTTCTACTCTTCCCTCTTTATTTGACCTAAAGCATTCAGTTAGTCCCATAGGCCTGTAAAAGGCATAGTTTTCTTTGCTTTCTGTAGCAAAAGTCTCAACACCGTGATCTGTGAAAGACACATCCAGGTGTCCTATCAAGCTGTAAATCTCTTCCAAGTCAAACTGCCTGTGTTAGTCAAAGGATTATAGAATATGGAATTTGATTCATAAATGAGTTCAGTCCTTGACTGTCTGTTGTGAAAACTAAGACAACAAAAGGCTTAGCAGCTTTATGGTCCTAGAGCTGTTATCTTCATCTTCCCTGAGTGGCCTGACTTCATCTGAGAAATTTTACTTTTAATGTTGCATGCACATTACTCCTTCAACTCCACTCACTAGTTTTTGGCTTTCAGCCTGACTTCCATTTTGCTACATAGTTTACCCTTTCAGCCATATAAATTCTTCTTGAAATCTTATCATCCTAGTTACAAAATCTAGTGCACCTCTTCTTCACAATAAAAGTACAGGAAAAATATAAAAGTGATTCTCCATTCCTTGTCCAAACAACATTCCTGAATGATTACTAGTTTCCAAAGATGCACTGGGATAGTTTATGGGGTTTTTTTCTGTGTTTTCTAACAGATTATAATGAATTTCAGAACACAAGAGAAGGCAAAGCAGCTGATCTCTTTTAGGAGAGGCCACCTTCCACACTGGAAGATATTGACAAGGATCATGAAGCCTTGGCCTTTCCAGATGCTCATAACCAGCACATCTGTTTTTTTATTTAACAAACCTTTGACCCTAATAACTGCTTATGTGTCCTGTTTATTTCTTCACCTATATGTAAACCTGTTGACCAACAGCTCTGTATGGCTGGATTTTGCTTGTCCCTATGGCTCAGCTGAAAGCAGAGGAAGAGCAAGCTGACTCAGGAAACACCTCAAAGATCTAGAGCAAAAATCTTCATGTATATATGCATCTTTACTATGGATAGCATCCAGCAACGTGAACCCTGCTTCTAATTTGGTATCATCACATGAATAAATAATTCAATAATGATGCTGTCAGCAGCAATTTGAGCTTAAATGACTCCTGGGATATAAACTTGGTTGATATCCTTTTGGGGGATGCTAGCTCAACACTCTTTAATATTGTCAGCTTTACTCCCTAAAGATTAGCCTTCCTCAAGACATGTGTGAGTCTGTTGTTTTGGAAGGATAAGAAAATAAGAAATCAGTGCCACAGATACCATGATGATTTAATTCTTTGTTACTTACACATTAACTTAAAAAACAAAATATTAAAAATACAGCAAATCATCACTATGGCTCAGCACACTTATTTGGTAGCCCTGGGCAATAGTCATTTAACTTGCTTACCACGTGCCATTTCTTTGCTTTTTTTACTTTTTTCCCCTGATTTAAGGCAGTAAATATTCAGAAATATAGTATTAGAACAAGCTGGTTTTAATTTGCAAAGTTGGGCACCAGAATAAAAGGTTTAAAAAATTAAAAGCCACTTAATAGCACAGCTGACTTTCTTGCTAAAGCAATAATCTGAGACCTACATGAAAGTTACATTTGTTCTAACTATGTATTAAACCAGTAATATTATATTTGCTGGATTATTCATTCATTTTCCTCTATGGAAAGCAAAGTTTGAATTTAACCAGGCAAAAATCAGCAAAATAAGAATTACTGGATAGTGGTAACTTATAAAAATATTACTAAAGTTCAGTGACCTTAGCTAAGTATTGAATAAACTAAAATCCACATCAGAAAACCATTGTATGTTTGACACATTTGATAGCACATGCTCCAACGAGAGACCTAAGATTAATTGGGCATGGAAAGTGAACAAGCTTTTCAATACACCGTCTTCTAGTTAAAGGTTGACTTGCTCTAATTAATCCAAAACCAGCAACCGTTATGTTGAAGTGTATTTTATGCTAGAACAAAACAGTGATGTGAAATTGAGTATGTTTCAATAAAGACATTAATTAATAACAATTATTAATAATATGACCTAGCATTAATGTCTGCTAAATGGGATGAAAAAATTGACAGATGTTCACCTGCAAGTGGTGATTTTATTTGTAAATGTGTTTGTCATTTCAGAGTCAATAAAGGTGCCGAGTACTTAATCTTGGTCCCTATAACAGTGGACTTAATATAAGGAGATAAATCCCCTTCTATCATCCATGCCAAGAAAATACCAAAGGAATAGTAATACAAATCAATATATATATTTTTTTTTTCCTTTTTTCAGGATCAGAAAATCACTGTGATCATTTAAGAAACAGATTTTCAGGTGTTCAGAAAGAATGGTCAAGTGGTTGGTGAAAAAAATCATAGTAACAGAAAAGTATTCTTGGAATGCCTTAAAGATCTTAATTTCTCTTTCTTGCTATACCATTCAGAATAGAGATTGCTTTGGTCCCAAACACTGTTACATTATTTTTCTTTATTGTTGTGTTCAAGTGTTGACTGATGAATTTGCATTGAATTGTTACTGGCTTATTGCAAGTATAATTAATAATAATAATAATAATAATAATAGAAACAGCATCAGTAGCAGTTTGAATTTTCTGTCCAAGTTCATTGGCAAGTGAATACCCTACTAAACATACAGCATTATATTTCATCCGGGTTGTTCTGCTATTCCGAAGGAGCTCAACAGGCTGGATAACTGGGTCCATGTGAACCTCATGAATCATAGAATCAAAGAATGTTTTGGGTTGGAAAGGATCTTAAGATCACCCAGTTCCAACTGCCTGCCACAGGCAGGGACACCTCACACTAAACCATGTTTCTCAAGGCCCTGTCCAACCTGGCCTTAATCACTGCAAGGGAAGGTACATTTGCAACATCTTTGGGCAACCTGCTCCAGTGCCTCACCACCCTCACAGTAAATAACTTCTTCCTTATATCTAACATGAACTTCCCCTGTTTAAGTTTGAACCCATCAACCCTCGTCACTACAAGTGATACATTACCTCTATATCGCTACAGTCTCTTTCCAACATCCCTATAGGCCCCCTTCAGATACTAGGAGGCTGCTATGAGGTCTCCATGCAGCTTCTCTTCTCCAGCCCCAGCTCTCTCAGCCTGCCTTCATATGGAAGGTGCTCCCTCCTCTGGACTTGTTCCAACAGTTCCATGTCCTTGTTATGCTGGGGACACCAGAACTGTGCACAATGCTCCAAGTGGCATCTCACAAAGTTCACATGAAATGGATATATTGGACCACGTCCAGTCAAAGGCCACAAAAAATGATAAAGGGACTGGAGCATCCGGTATATGAGGAGATGACAAGGTGCTGTGAGAGCTATGTCTGCTCAGTATGGAGAAGAGAAGGCTCTGGGAGATCTTTTCCATGTACAAAAATATCTGCGGGGAAATTAAAAAAGATAGAGACTGAATCTTCTCAGGGGTGCACAATGACATGACAAGAAGCAAAAAGCACAAACTGAAATGCAGGAAATTGTATTTAAACTTATGAAAAATGATTATTTTTTCCCAGTAAAGGTGGCCAAACACTGTCATAAGTTGCCCAGAAAGGTTGTGGAGTCTCCATCCTTGAAGCTATTCAAAACCTGACTGGACGTGGCCATGAGCAACCTACTTTAGGTGACTATGCTTGAGCAGAGGTTTGGATCTGTCTATTGCTTGATCTATTCACTGATCTTTGTAGCCTCGGACATTGTGTGAATTCAGAGTTATATTTCCAGATTCTCTTTCATGTTGATTTTGGTGAAGGAAAATTGTAGGTGAAGAAATATGAGCTTGAAAAAGATAAGGTAAATTAATATTTGTCCCTACTTCTGTATGGATTCTGGGGGGAAGTGGGGAAGAGCAGGAAGACCTAGAGTCTTTATACTGACAGTCCTGCTGCCTGGATCAGCTTCCTCTTTTTTTAGGAAGAGGAGAAAAAAAATCTAGGATTGTCTAAGTGTAGGTGTATGCTTCCATTTTAAGCTGGTGAAATATCTCACCCATCTCTTGCTGATACTCCAGAAAAGCCTGGGACTTCTGTGACGCTGTGTTAGATTTAGTATACCCTTGAAAAAGTCTTGAATGTAAATGGGATCCCAAATGGCATGAGGCATGTACTTAGGACACCAGACTGGGATTCTGCTGTCTAGCACTTGCAGCCATTTTGACTTTTGTGTACCTGTATCAGCAGAGGATAGATTTATCAGCTTCCTTAATACAGCCACGAAAAGATGTATTTTTTTATCAAACTGTAGATAACTTTAAGAGGCCACAGTGTTCTGCTAACAGCTTGGTTTTTGTATGCATGTTCATACATTATTTTGCATGTTATTTTTCATGGAAATTGCTCTATAATGAAGCATTACGACTTAAAAATCCAGCCCTCTTCTGCTTCTAACAGCACTGATTGCCTATATCCTTGATAAGTGAAATAATATCCAATAGATGATCTGTGTAACAGGACAGGACAGCATCCTTAGAAAAGCAGAAAGAAAAGCAAATAAAGATGAAGTGCCCTCCCACCTTTCAGACTCAATTCCCAACCCTGAGTTTTAGCTTTGTTATTTCTTTTAATCTGTTTGAAGAAACCACTCCTGGACAGGCCATCTTTATTGCAGGGATCATTAATTTGAAGAGAGGCAAACGAAAAATAGGGAATTTGTATTTCAGTCACAAAATGGATCAAAGGAAACTTTCCTAGGGCAAGGTGCTGTTGTCAAGATCGTCCTGAAGAAAGGAAAATCATTACAGAGGATTATCTATAACAGTGGTTCTCAACCTTTCTTTCAGCTTGTGTAACCTAAGGCAGAAATACAGTGTGACTGATTATGATTACTACACATGCACACAAAGACCCACTCTTCTACAGATATATTTTTGCACTTATTTTATCATGTCTTGTGATGCTGTTCCTGAAAACAAACCCACTATGAATATATGCACATGCTCAGCTTGATAATAATAATTTCAATGGTGATGATGATAATAATACAACAGTGACAACAACAAAAGAATAATGCATATTCTCTTAGATTTCCTAAGCAGTGTGATTCAACATACTGAAAAAATCCATCCTCTGATTTGAGAATGATGAGAGGGGGTCACTCCATAGCTCTTCCTCAGTTAGTGTTCACTGGAATTTCTAAAGGTCACCATTCTAAGGGGATTTTTCAAGGGAAACATTGATCCTTTCACTAACAATTATCCCTAGATGTGATGTGGCTGATTAAAAGGTATCCTTTAATTTTATTAATTTGGAGCACAACAGGAGCTTGCTTGAAGTGGGACACTACCTACGTCTGTACTACCCAGCAATGGATCCCATTTTCAAGGCTCCCCAACACAGCAGGAGCTTGTACATACGCAGTTAAATTGGCTTTGTCCCCATATCCAAGTGCACGACACTTGCTGCCTGTTTGGGATATTTTTGTCATCTTAAACCCATTCCTAAATATCTAGGAGCCTGAGTGTCTTTAGTTCAGCAGTAGCAGCCATTTTTCTCCTTCTAAGTAGCTGGTGCAGGGCTGTGTTTTTGACTCTCGGCCTGAGAAGTCTTGTAATAACACCAGTGTTTTTAGTTGCTCTGCAGTAATGATTATTTTGACCAAGGACTTTCTGAGTCTCATGCTCTGAGAGGGAGGAGGGGAAGCCAGGAGGAAGCTGAGACAGGGCACCTGACCCAAACTAACCAAAGAGGTATTCCATACCGCAGTGCTCCGCTATATAAACAGGGGCAGTTACCTGGAAGGGCAGGATCACTGCTCAGGTCGCGCAGGGTATCGTTTGGCAGATGGTGAGCAGTTGTATTCTCTTCCCTTGCTATTTCCCTTGTAATTATTATTATTGGTGGTCGCAGCAGTGGTTTGTGTTATACCTTAGTTACTGGACTGTTCTTATCTCAACCTGTGGG
>JARCZZ010009895.1:0-18417 GCA_030323915.1 Brotogeris chrysoptera | reverse complement strand
CCATAGAGCACCCACTGTGACCCATGGAGCACCCATTGTGACCCATAGAGCACCCACTGTGACCCACAGAGCACCCACTGTGACCCATAGAGCACCCACTGTGACCCATGGAGCACCCATTGTGACCCATAGAGCACCCACTGTGACCCACAGAGCACCCATTGTGACCCATAGAGCACCCACTGTGACCCATAGAGACCCCCCTGACCCATAGAGCACCCATTGTGACCCATAGAGACCCCCCTGACCCATAGAGCACCCCTGCAAGTGGCCACGCCCCCACCCAGATACTCAGCTCCTATTGGCTCCGCCCGCGTGGGGGGCGTGATCAGCGCTGGCCACGCCCCCTGCATGGTCCCGCTAAGGGGCGGGGGCGATGGGGTACCTATGGGGTACCTATGGGGTCTCTCTATGGGGTACCGATGGGGTACCTATGGGGTACCTATGGGGTACCTATGGGGTCTCTCTATGGGGTACCGATGGGGTACCTATAGTGTCTCGATGGGGTACCGATGGGGTCTCTATGGGGTACCTATAGTGTCTCGATGGGGTATCTATGGAGTCTCTCTATGGGGTACCTATGGGGTACCTATAGTGTCTCGATGGGGTACCTATGGGGTCTCTATGGGGTACCTATGTGGTACCTATAGTGTCTCGATGGGGTACCGATGGGGTCTCTATGGGGTCTCTATGGGGTACCTATAGTGTCTCGATGGGGTATCTATGGGGTCTCTCTATGGGGTACCTATGGGGTACCTATAGCGTCTCGATGGGGTACCTATGGGGTACCTATAGTGTCTCTATGGGGTACCTATAGTGTCTCGATGGGGTACCTATAGTGTCTCGATGGGGTATCTATGGGGTCTCTATGTGGTACCTATGGGGTACCTATAGCGTCTCGATGGGGTACCTATGAGGTCTCCATGGGGTCACTCTATGGGGTACCTATAGTGTCTCGATGGGGTATCTATGGGGTACCTATGGGGTCTCCATGGGGTATCTATGGGGTACCTATGGGGTCTCCATGGGGCACCTATGGAGTATCTATAGGGCTGCTATGGGGTCTCTATGGGAGGCGCCTCTATGGGGGGGTCTGAATGGTGTGGGAGGTCCCTATAGGGGTCCCCCCGTGTGCTTTGGGGGGGGGTCCCCCCGTGTACTTTGGGGTCCCCCCGTGTGCTGTGGGGTCCCCCCCCGTGTGCCGTGGGTCCCCCCGTGTGCTTTGGGGTCCCCCCCTGTGCTTTGGGGTCCCCCCGTGTACTTTGGGGTCCCCCCCCCGTGTGCCGTGGGTCCCCCCCCGGCGGTGCCCCCACCTTGCTGGGGCTGCGCCCCTCTTTGTCCCCATCTCTGTCCTTGGGGAGGGCGCTCCGGGACTGTGGGCGGCGCGTCCCCGGCCCCGCGCTCTGACGCGCGCTCCCGGCGCGGCAGGCGCGCCCCCGCCGCTATAACTGGCGTGCATGGAGTCGGGGCCGGCGCAGAGGAGCGGGCGGGCGATGGAAGACGCCGCTCCGGCGGGATAGAGGGGCGGAGACGGGGGCACCCCCGGGGCCCGGCCCGCCCGGGGCTCGCCGCGGGCCCGCACAGATGCTGGTGCACAGCTACCCGGGCATGGTGAGTGAGGGCCGGGGAGCGGGCGGGCCGGGCCGCGCCGTGCCGGGCCGGGGGGTCAGGGCCGTCGGGGGTCCGCAACCACCTCACCGCTGCTGTCTCCGCCGCCGCAGGACCGCGCCGAGGGGCTGCCCGGGGCGCCGGCCGGGGCCCGCCTGCCGCAGCTGCCCGCGCTCAACCAGGCGCCCTACGGCTCCGCGCCGCCGCTCTGCCACACGCCCGCAGCCGACTTCCAGCCGCCCTACTTCCCCCCGCCGTACCCGCAGCCGCCGCTGCCCTACCCGCAGGGGCAGGAGCCCGGCTACCCGCACCTCGGGGACCCGTACGCGGCGCTCAGCCCGCTCCACCAGCACCAGCAGCCCGCCTGGCCCCCGCAGCGCGGCCGGCAGGACGAAGCGGGGCTGCTCTCGGGGACCCACCGCGCCCTGGGGCTCGACCCTCGCCGAGAGTACCCCGCCGTGCCCCGCCTGCTCCACGGGCTGCCCGACGGCGGACACGGCCTCTCCGACGGCCCGCTGGGCCTCCACGGCCTCGGACACCACGGCATCGAGGACATCCAGGTACCGAGGGACAGAGGGAGGACGGGGAGGATCCCCGGGGGAGGCGGGTGGGGACCGATCCCTCCGCTGCCTGCGCGGGAAGGGGTGTGGGGGGACCCGACCAGGGTAGGTCGGGCGCCGCGGCGTCCGTACCGCCGGGCAGGGAGAGCCGCTGGGCAGGGAGTCCCGTTACTGGGGCTCGTCCGTTCCCGAACGATCCCTTCTGGCCGGGGACAGCGGGTGGACCGGGTCCCGTCACGGCGTCCCCACTTCCCGAGCGGCCGGTGCCCGTCCTCACCGGGGGCCGCCGGCTGACGGCTCTTGCTTCGGTGCTTTCAGACCGTGGACGACAGCGGGATGAACCTGCTCGATCAGTCTGTGATCAAGAAAGGTAAGAGCGCGGCGGCACCGCGAGACGCGGCACCGGGCCGGGCTCCCCCGCGTCGGTTTTCCCCTGCATCAGCCGTCCCCCCGGGCAGCTCCCCTCCCGTCGGGGAGGGCTCCCTGCTGTCCCCAGAGAGACGGAAACGAAAGCGGCGGGTCCCGACGGGCCAGTGCATCCTTCTGCCCCCGACTCGCCGGGCTCCCTCGGGCGGGTCTGAGGCCGCCGCTCCTTCCCGGTACCGGGGACGGAGGGGCCCGAACGGGCGGACCCGGCTAATGGGTGCCCCCCCGGTTATGGAAGCCCCGGGGCCGTCCCGGCGGCAGCTCCCTGCCGGAGCTGAGTTCCGCACCGCCTCCGGCCATGGCAGAGCGGGCCCGCTCGGAGGGACTCATATGGGGGGGAAGGACGCGGTTAACGGGGGTGAGGCGGTGGCGCGGCCGTGGGGGTCGGTGCTGCCCGTTCCCTCGGCCCCTGCCTCCGCAACAACCGGAGCCTGCGGAGCTGCCCGTCTGCGGCTCCAAAACGGGTTTTCCCTCTGGGACCGGTGGGGAGGCACTCGCTCCTTGCCGGTACCGGCGCGGGGGGATGTGGCTGCTGGCAGGGGTTTCCGCACTACCCCGGGTGCCTCCCGCTGCCTCTCCTGATTCACCACTGATTCTCCCGCACCCTCTTAGCAGCTCCTCTGCTTCCCAACAAAACCCCGGGGTTAAACCTGCTCGACTCCGTTAAATATCCTGCTGATAAAAGCTCCGCCGCGGCGGAGCGGGGGGACACAGCCGGGGCCGCGGCTGCACGGGGCGGCATCTCCAGCGGGGGATCCCGGAGCGGGCCCCGCTTTTCTTCGCGGGTTTCTACCAAAATACGTAGATGTGAAGGATGCTGTTAACGGCCGTGGTTCGGGCTCCAGCACAGGCGGGCAAACGAACCCGCCGCCGCCCGGGCGGGCTCGGTGCAGGGTTAACGGGGACGGGCCCGGTGCGCGGAGCCCAGCCCGGTGTGAAGTTGCGGGGTGAAACGCCGAGAGCCCCGGGGACGGGGAACGGTTGGATCCGGCCAGGCCGGCCCCGGGCAAAATGCAGTTGAAACAGGGAGCTTTTAGGTCCTCGCTGTGCCCGGGGCTGCAGCGAGCCCCCGGCCCAGCCCCGGCCCGCCGCGGCTCGGGGGAGCGTCCCCATGGCCCGGCCGCAGCCGAAGTCCCGGTAAGTTCCCAAGTCCTGGAAATCCGGGAAAAATACCCCGCCGGTGCGGCTCTTTCCCCGCCGGTTCAAGGGTGGAGGGAACAGCGTTCCCGGTGCGTTACAGCCCCTTTCCACGCAAATCGTTATTATACGAACGCAGCTTCGTTCCACGCAGCATTTCAGGGCAGCGTTAACGACCGTCATTATTTGAGCTTGAATTAGAACACATGAGAAGCGTTCCATTAACGATCCGTGCCTGAGAAAGTCTGCGGCAGGCTCGGGGTGCGGTGCCCCCTCCCCGAGCCGGAGCACAGCCCGGTTCTCTATCAAACCCCTGGCTCGGAGGGGTGTACCTGGAAGTGCGGCTGAACTTGGGGTATTTTTCCTTCCCTCCTTACCGTGCTGTTTTATTCGGTTTCTTTCCCCTTCCTTTTTCCAAAACGCGCCATTCCTTAGAAATTTTTATCTCCCGTGGGGAGGATTTGTTGTTGTTTGATGCCAGATTTGTGCCTGGGGATCCTCTAGTTTAAATTTCGAGGAAAAGAACTGATAAACGAGAGCTGAGTGGGAAGCGGGGGGCGCAGAGCCTCTGTGCTCCTCCCGCTCCGGCTCTCTCGGGTTCTCCGACAGGGATCCCCGGGGGGTTCTTGCACCGGAGGCAGAACCGGGGGCCTCCCGGGGCCGCGGCTCCTTCCCGGGGCAGACGGGGCCGCATCCCTCAGCGCTGCTCGGGGCTCGGGCTAAGCTGCGGCTGCCTCCGGTCTTCTTCTGCCCGTATTTCGGTGGCTTCCCGCTGAGCGATGCCCCGGAACGGGCGAGTTCGGCCCAAAGAAAAGGTGCGGAATTCTGGAAGCTGCAGCCGGATCCCGCCGCAGCCCCGGGGAGCGGTGACAGCGGGATTGGAACCGCCGTTCGTGTCCCACGGAACTGGGGGCAGCCGGTTCTCCTGTCCCGGAGCTGCCGGGGGTAGCGGCAAACGCCGCTTCCCTCTCTCGAACGGGGAGAATGAATTACCCTGCTTTATTGTTAACAATAATATATAGTACGGGGTCGTTCTTCGCCGGCTCTGTCTGCTCCGAGCTGACTCCCGGAGCCACAACGGGAGCGAGAGCTGAGCCCGGGGTGAATTACACCCTAGGTAAAAAACTAGGAATATCAGAGACAAACCCCGAGCGGTTTCCAGGCAGGAGGGGAGGCGAGGACAGGCGGACGGGGGAAGGGGAGTCTCGGGGCGCTTCTCTCCGTGGGGAGTGACGGTAAACGGTAAAAAGAGCAGTTTTGTCATAAATCGCGCCGAGATCTCAAAATCCCTCACAGGAGATGATTAATCCTCGAATTCCTGACGGGATGGCCCTTGGACAGAAACCTGATAGGAATCTGTGCATGTGAAAACAGATAAATCTCTCCTTAATTAGTTGCCGAGATACTGTTGTCCCGGTTCAACCAAATATTAATCACGAACCCCGGAGCCTCCTTTTAACTGCCCGACTCGGAGACGCTTTTCTTTCTTTGATTTCAATTCCAAGCGCCGGGCCCCCCAGCCGAAAAGCGCCCGACGGGAGGGACGCGCCTGCACCGAGCCCGCAGCCGGGTTTCCATCCCGGGGGGGGGCTGTCACTGGTGTATCCCCCCCCACAAAACAGGCCCCAGCGGCGGGTGCTGGGGCTTAAGAAGGGCGCAGAGCCCCGGAGCGCGGTGCCCGAGCGTCCAGGGTTTTTTTTTCTGGTGCTTGGTTTTCTCCCTTTTCCTTCTTAACCAAACTCCTCCGAGTGTAGCAGTCAATGCCGTTGCAGGGGTTTTCTGGGGAGCGGAGGGGTGCAGCGCCCTGACGCACCCCGCGGTGTCCGTCCGAGCCCGCAGCGCTCCCGTCCCTTTTGCTGCCGGTAGCCTCGAATTTAGCAAACGACCGAGAGAGAACGGGGGGCATCGCCCCACCGGGGGCTTGGGGGGAGCCGGTCACGGACAGAGCAGGGCAGAACGCGGCCGTTCAGAACGTGATTTCCATCGGTGCTCCCGGACTGGCTCCGGTTCGTTATTCCCGTGGAGAGCCCCGGGGCTGAAGGCGCTGGCGGGGCCCAGTGCTGCGTGTGACCGGGTAGAGCCAGGGTTCCCCTTCAGAGCGCTCCGAATCGCGCTGTGAAACGGAGGATGAGCTTCCCTCGCACTGCTGGGACAGACAAGGAATGTATTTCGTTTGGGAATTAGATGGATAAAATCATGGATAGGACAGCGGAGCTCTTATGAATTCTTTTTCTAACACAGTTGTTCGTTCTCCCTCCGTTCCCAAAGCATTTCAGAAATACTTTCACGTGTCTGGTTTTGTTGGTGTTTTGAATTTGTTCGGGATTTTTCTCTTTTTTCCTCCTAAGCATTTCTCTTAGGAAGACATTTGGCTTGAAAACAGTAAAATTAACTCTCAGAAGGTTTAGTCCGCGGCTCTGGCTGCTTTCGGCTACAGCAGCTACGGGCATTTTCCACTCTGCTCACCTGCTGCCCTGGTGTTAACACTTATCCAGACATGAAACCCCCAAATGGCTGGAGCCCCAGGGAGCCCCGAGCAGCCGCTGCTCCGGGTGCGGGTCCTTCCCTCAGCTGGGTGAGGAGAGGGAGAGTTTCTGTTTCTGAAATCAAGCATTTTACCCTCACACTCAGTAGCAAAAAATCCTGCGGCTCGGTCGTAAAATAAGGAGGGGTTTTATTGCTTTGCCATCCTTTCGGGGTCAGCGGAAAGCTCCTGATAGAGGCTTTTTATGACAGAGGAAAATATGAATTGCTTTCCTTGGCACCTCGGGGCACGCCGGGTGCAGGAACAGCCCTGGGTGCTGCCAGCGATGGGCCAGGGCCCTGCGAGCAGTGGGGAGAGCCGCAGGGGCCTGTGTGCCCTGCTCGCGGGCAAGGGTTTTGGCTGGAGCGTTTTACAACCTGGAGTACAGCTGCAGTAGGGTGTAACCAGCGTGGGCTCACGCTTGGCACCCAGGCACACACAGCCCATGGGCACTGCGTAGCTGGTGGGGACTGAACGCTCTCGGCTTGGCGCTGAGGCAGCAGGATTTGGCCGCTGCTCTCTCCCTCGTGTTTGTGACTTGCTTTGAGTTTCCATCCGAGGCTCCAGAGTGGCAGCGCTAGCGTTTCTGCTCAGGAATGTGGACCTGTTTGGCTAGATGCTGGACGGACAGATGGAAAGCTGAGCCTCAGAGCGCTCTGAGCCCACATTTAGAAATATTGCAAGAAGGAGCTGTCACTACTAAAGAATGCAGCAGAGGAAGCAGATTAAGACCAAGATACTTAGATCCACTCGCCACTGCACGCGAGCTCCGGGTTTTGAAGCAAAACCTCCCCATGGGCTTTGGGTACAGGGCTGCTGGTAGGCCCAGGGCACTGGCCCCATCAGTGCCTGGTGGCGGCAGTGCCATTCCTCCTTTGTTTTGGTGAAGGGAGGAACGGAGCTGTAACAACCACCGCATGAAGCCACATGTGGCAGAAAAATAACCCTGAAAGAATGGCAGATTAGATAAACACCATTTCCTGTGATGAGCAAGGTAATAAATGAAGTCATCCTGTAAAGCACCTGGGGCTGCGAAGACATGTCTTTCGTAAGACTGGCCACGGATGTGGGTGGAGGTGCTTGGACTCCAGTCAGATGCTGGGTGCTGAGCCCAGCTGGCAGAGCCCTCCTGGCTTCCTGCAGCTTCATCCGCTGCCATAGTTTGCCTGAGTAGGAAAAGGGGCTCACCTGGAACAAGCCGGGTCTTGACAGGAGGCTTTGCTGCCTTAGCACTGCTCACAAAGGCTTTAAAGTCGAGGCAAGCCCTTGCACACCCCACGAGACAGAGCATTCATCAAACCACAGTCACACCTCCCGATCCGGGCACACATGCGTGCGCGGCAGGAACACCTACTATCAAACAGACACACTTAAAAGAAAGTTTTTACTCTGAACTGCATCCAGATCACCATTCCTCCATTGAAATTACATTTTTAATGTCCTATAATTGCACCAGGATAAACCCAGGTGTGTGTTCATGTGAGATAACACACGCGGTACCGGTGAAGGCGCTGGGCTTTGTCTCAACCTCGCCGGTGCCTCCTGGGCATGTGTTATCTCCAAGTTTCATGTACGTTGTCATGACTTACTGTTTAATTAGATGGGTTTCAAATGAGTATTTTTTTCTCTTTGTTAGAAATAAAGAGCAGTTCTTAAAGGTTAGGTTCAGGTTGCTGTTTGGCATGTGGCTCCAGAGTCAAACCAGCAGGGCTTCTCTGGAGGTGGTCTCTAGGCTGGGCTTCTCCAGGGACAGCACCGACTGGGGCACCACAGACACGCTGAGCTGCTTCTGGAGCTCTGAAACTTCCCTTCCTGCACTTCAGGGACTGTGGATATTTCAGCACTTGTCCCCACATCAGCCCCATGAACTTAATTCATTAGACGATGCCATGGACCCAGAGCAGCACATGAACAGGCAAGACCCCAGGGGATCTGTGCATGTGCCCCAGCCCAGGGCCACACCAAAGCTGCAGCAGGACAGAGGCAAACATAAACCATTCCATAGAATCCCAGTCTGGTTTGGGTTAAAGGGACCTTAAAGCTCCAACCCCTGCCCCGGGCAGGGACACCTTCCCCTGGAGCAGCTTGCTCCAAGCCCCATCCAACCTGGCCTTGAACACTTCTGCCTCAGAGCCCATCTTAGTCTCCCCTCTGGCAGGTTAAAGCCATTCCCCTTCTCCTGTCCCTGCAGGCCCTTGGCCAGAGCCCCTCTCCAGGTTTCTCATAACCCCTTTAGGCACTGGAGCTGCTCTAAGTTCTCCCCTTAAGGAGCCTTCTCTTCTCCAGGCTGAACCAGCCCAGCTCCATAGAAGAGATTCCTCCCTGGTTAGGAATACTCCAAGATACATGATCTCAGGAAAAAAGAGTTTGCTATCTGTCTTAATTATTTGAAGAACCTAAACAAGGTTCTCTGAAGTCCTAGACTAGCACCCTAACCACTAAAGCATCCCACCCTTTCCTGTGTGATCCTAGGGCATTACTCATTCTTGCTGTCCTTCCATTTGTTTGTTTAATTCTTAATGGAGGAACTAATTAGCAAACATGGATCCAATGCTTGGAGATGCTGCATGCTCAGGTCTCACCTCCATGCGCCGTCCCATACCCAGCTCTTGCTACCTCTGGGTATCACCTTTGGTTTGGAGAGAGTTTAAGTGCTGTGATGTGGTGGAAGAGAGCAGAGAAGCACAAGGAAGTGGGAAGGCATTGCTAGAAATAAGCAATTAAACATCCTGGAATACAGCGTACCTGCATCCCGGGAGCAGGACAAGGGGAGCTGTGAGCAGGTTCTACTCCACCACCTAAGAAGCCATGGCAGCGTCTGCGGCGCGTGCTTGGCATTCCAGCCGGGCTGAGTCTCCCCACCCTCTATCTCAGGCATTTATCTGGCATCAGTCACCTGAGTGCCGAGGCGCCAGGGAGCGAGGGATCGGGTCAGGCCCTGTTTCCTCTGGACTGGTCAGGCAGGTCCCAGGGAGCAAGCGGTGTCCCCGGTGAGGTGGCTCAATGGGGATGGTGTCCCCCCAGGGCTCCCTGGGAGCCCCATGGGCTGGTGCGGTGTGAGCAGAGGACCTGAGTGTGGGCATTGAGGGTGGCTTCAAGCACAAGAGCCAAGTTGGCAGAGATGGCGGCAGGCACTGAGGAAACATCATCAGAGGGTTTGTAGATGCTGCAGGAGCTGCACCACAGTTACCTGTGTGCAGATGTGCCCCATCCTGCACAGCTGGCAGGTCTGAGTTGGTTTCCCCATAGGAAGATGTGATGTTGCTCCTTCCCTGTGGCTCCTCCCTGGCACCATGATGGGTCCCATGTCATGCATCCTGGGGCTGCAACACATCTGCTCTGTTGGACAACCTGGCAATACACAGGCATTGGAAACACAGAGCCCCTTCTGAGCAAGGAGAAGGAAAAGCACTTTCTCTGTGGCAGTGGGCAAGCGGTGCCTCTCCTCAGAGCCATCCCCAGGCAAACTGGTGACTCCAGCACAGATTTACATTGCAGCGGTCTGAGGCTCAGATGGAAACCCTCCCGCATGCTCTGCGGGTTGGCAGCAAGTTCTATCTGAAGAGAAGCATATTCCTATTATTGCTCTCATCCAATCTTTGCTGAAGGGTCTTTTGCCTTTCATAATCTAAACACATTTCAGCAAATTGATAGCAATATCACCGTGGCTTACATGGGTTCCGCCGCCGCTTGCAGAAGACACTGCATCTTTCTTCTCCCTTTTCAGATTATGTGGATCCAAGCCACACAAATTCAGGTGCTTCTATGGGGAATACAGGGAAAACCTCTCAAGCAGGTTACTGTAAAATGGATTATGCTGTTTAAACACAAAGATCCCGTAGACCCGTTGCCAAAATGTAATGGGAGTTTGTGCTGCTAAATGAATAAACCTATGATGGTAAATGCTGCAGGGCAGAGCGGTGCAGCGTGTGCAGGGGAACGCTTGCTGCCGTAGCACGGCTCAGCCAGGCTGGGGTGGCATCGGATGAGGCACTTCCCTTGGTGCCAGCACAGGGCACTGCAGTCTCCAGTTCCCCTGGCTTAAACCCATGGGCTCTCCAGCCTCCGGGCTCAGTTTCTTGCCTTCACGACACCTTATGTGCTGGGAAGCACGTGAAATCAATAGGAACAGAGGTAGAGCCACTTAAGTCCATCCAAAGCAGTTGGTAATTGAACTGAATTCAGAATGGGTATTTTCCCAATGCAGATATGAAGGTTCCCAGCTGCACATTCAGAAAAGGGAGATCATTTTGAAGCAGGGAACTCTGTAATCATTAATATTTGCTGTGTTCCAGGGGGTATTTCCGAGTTTACTGTTGGGGCTCCCTGACAGCACAGCCCAATCCATGAATTGGAGTACAGCAGGGAAATGGGTGGGAACTCACAACAAAGTGTTTGGGAGCAGTTTCCAAAAAACCCACAAACTGTCCTTTCCAAGCAGCACATTTGAGGCCGACCCATTCCTAAATGGAAAAGCAGGGAAACGCGTTAGCTGAAATTATTAATTACAAACCACTTCCTAATCCCCTTGCCAGTCCTGGAGGAGCACAGGGTGCATTTACGGAGGTCTGAGTAAATTTGGTTATTATACTGATTGGCCATTCCTGGCAAGACACAAGGTACTGAGCAGGTACCATGCTTAACCAAGCCGCCACATCCCCTTGTCTCCAGGAGGCTGAACCTTCCTGCCCCATCAATCCATCCCGGAGCTCCCCAGGAGACACCTGCAGTGACACAAGGCAGGTACTTTGCTGGGTAAAACAGAGGCACAGAAAGAAAAATGCAATTAATATCACATGGCACTTTAACTAACGTATTGATTTGCATGGGAAAGAGAATGTTAAGTACAGGAGCTTTGCATAGGCATGGGACCTCCTCTGATTAGCTTTCTCATGGGAATAGTTTGAGTTGTATCCCTGCTCCATCTCTGAGGGTCCGAGATCCATTTCCCTATCAGGACTCAGCAATCTGGAAAGCCCAGAGATAAAACAAGATTCTTTCCATCCTTCCATTTGAAAAGGCCTTCAAGCCCGATTACAGCATTTCCTAGAGGAGCTCTTTGACATGGGGACCTGGTTCAGGTTGTGCATTCAAGATAAAGAAAATACCTGTATAATCCCCTCCGGGAAGAAAGGATAATTACAGACCACAGGTTTGAAATACAGCTGATGGCACTGACCTCCTTCCCTGGATCATCAATAAATACCTCTCTGCTGAAACACCAGGAAACTGGAGCAGCCGAACTCCACTGCACCTCCTCCGTGCAAAAGGGCTTTGAAAGGGATGGTAGGAGCAGTTGCCTCTGGCTCACACCCACATGCAGATACTTCTTTATGTATGTATCTCCATCTTATAATTTACATCAGAGACATTCAAACGAAGGCTAGATTAGCTCACTGAAAGCTCTTCCTCAAAGACAGCAGCAGCCCCTCGCCTTTTGGAGCGTCTTCCATCAAACATCCATTGGTCTGAGCTTTCCACTGCTGCCTTCCTGGAGCAGAGCTGCAGAACAGAACCCAGGGGGTCAGGGCTGTCACCACTGCACCTACAATACTGTGGAAGCAAAACCTCAGCAGCTACATAAATAGGTTTGCATCATTGCAGGTTTGCACCTTGGGGCTCACACAGCCGTGTTTTGGGATGCCTTGAACCCACAGCGATGCCCAACACAGCTGAGCTGACCAATGCATGGCCTCGGAGAGGGCCCAGGGGTGGAGATGCTTTTAGGGTGTCTGGAGATGGGAGATTGCTTTGTCCCAGGTAGTCCCCTAAAACGCTTGGCTGATACCTCTTTAAAACGCAAACTGAACTGTAGTGCACTCCCACCGGAAAGGTGTTGCAACAAAAGCCCCAATACCCAGGGATTCCACATTGCAAAGGGGGAGGATTTACCTGTAATGTGTCTAAGGAGAGAAGAAACCAGACTTGTAAGACCGGCAGCAATTTGCATGTTCCCTCTGGACTTGTTTTTCCCCCTCACAGCACCCTGAGCTCCAGCTGCAAATGGAACTAATAACACCACGACAAGCATTCAGCTTCCAAGTACCACAAATTTTCCTGCTTACAAATTACCTTGCAAGCAGGCTGCACATTTCTCATATGGAAATGTGTCAGTGCTGCTCCTTTTTACTTTCACAGGCCAAGTTCAGGTTTCTTTTAAAGCCCAAAGCTGATGGTGTGCAGCCACCCCCCAAGAACAGGCACTGGCAGCACCCACATGCAGAGCCTGAGCCCGGACTGCAGGTGCCCCTTTTGCACTGACTATTTACACATCAAAGTGGCAGTTTCAGGAAGCACAGTGGTGATTTCAGGCACAAAAGGTTGTGCACACAGATGAGGAAGGAGAGGGAGTACAGAAGCTCAGGGATGGAGCATCGTCACCCTGGACAACGTGGATCAATCGGTGCTGAAACTCATCAGGGCAAAGCAGGAAATTCTCCAAGGCTTTCTAGCTCCCTGGGTAAAGGCCTTTGAAGAATGGGCTCTTTTTGCTCCTCCTTCTTTGCACCTGGAGCTTAAAAGCTGAGAGACCCATTTCTGTGAACCACAAGACTGTCAGAAACTTCATGCTTCATCCTGAAGGCACAAGTCTCCTCGCTCCATCCACTAGGTTCACAACAGAGCTATCGTCAGTTTAGTGGCATTTCTTCTCTTTCACCCTGCTGTTCGGTATCTCCTCCTCACAGAGACAAGACAGTGGCATCCTATCCCACCTACAGCGTCACCGGAGGTATCAGGACCTCATGCTTATGACTGTCGCCTTCCTATGCCTATCTGCCTCTCCAATGAGCATCATCCCATCCCGCAGTTCGGCGCTCGACCAACTCCTTCTGGCTACATTTACCATCCAGAGACTTCTCACCTGGAGAAATCTCTCATCAGGGATCACTTGGCAAGTTTTAATTAGGTATCACGGCATCTCTCCCACACAGATGTTGCTATCTCAAGCCCACATTGGTGAGGTGACCTGCCCAGTGGCATAAAGCAGGCTCCCGGCTATGCAGGGGTGCAGCCACAGAAGTGAAGGGATAAAGCCTTTGGACCTGTTTTGAAATCACTCTCTCTGAATCAGGGCTTTTTATGCCACAGCAAATGGAGCTGTGCGAGTTTCATCATCTGACAGCTGCACCCAAAGGGTGGTTAAAAGACAGCCTAGACCTGACTCAGCACAAAAGAGCATCTCCGATGGGGGATCACAAGCTTTGGGGGTTCAAAGGGAAGATGAGGCCACGCATCCCTGCTGTGTAGCACCAGGACAGGTGACTGGTGTGGGATTTTGTGTCTGCACTGCTGCTCAATGCGCATGTGGAAAGTATAAAGCACTGCCAGTGGTACCTGCCGTGCAGCCTTAGAGGCAGCAGTGAGACTCTGAGCCTCATGGAAATGCTTCCAGTTATGTTATATGGAAGAAATAAGGATCATTTCCCTTCCTGCATTCAGCAAGGCATCATATGCTTATTATCAACATGCTGCCATTCTCAGCGGCTCACTTCAAAGTACAAGAGCACCAAGAGACAAGGTGATGCACTGACAAACAACTCTATTTCACAGCATTAAAAGAAGTCTGGAGTTATGAAAACAGAGGCCATACACCATCAGTTTTCTATATAGCAATTCCTAACACTTGGGCAATACCTGAAGCCTGGACTGCTTAAAAGAGCCTTCCCACAGACCATAGCCACATGCATTCAGACCATGGCCATTTACCTGAGCTTTGGTAAATCATTTAACTTGTTCTGTGCCTCAGTTCTCCCCAGCTGCAATAATGAACCAGTTCACACAGGCACTGGGGAGCGAGTTAATGACTAAAGTGGCAGGTCCTGGACCAGCCCTGGGCAGGCATCAGCAGCGGGTGAAGCTCTTTGAGGTCTCTCAGTGCAATCTCATTCCAAAATCAGTTTTCCCTTTCAAGCCAGCTCCTTGTGACCCATGCAGCCCCTCAGTGCTTACCTCCATCCAGCTCCGCCACAGCATCCCCAGGGCCAAAGGTTCACCAGGGCAAAACACTCCACTGAGGCTTCAGCTTGTGAAGCCTGATCCCTTTCCTTACCCTTTACTTCAACTGAACCAACCCAAACCCAGCCTTGCAGAGGGAAATGCAGCTTGTGTCCTGCCCCTTATACCTTCCTGGGGTGGGGTGGCCCAGCTGAGCCCTGTTCTGCTCATCAGGCAGAGGCCAAGCACTTGGGCACTGAGTGGTTCGGGCACCAACATCTCACCCTTTCCTTGTCAGCCTGTGCAATGCGTTGGTGCATCACTGAATGTGCCTCTCTGTGGTGTGTTTCTGCTCATTACCCCCTCCTCCATGGTCATGAGTGGGAGCTGAGCCTGCCCAACCCCTGCCATGGGGATGAGCAGAGTGAGAGCTGGCTCATTGATGGAAAGGCAATGCCAGGACAGGTATTGCCTATGGCTGAACCTACAAACCTCAGGAGGGGTCACCATTGCAGTGACACTGATGTGACATTCCTATTGCCGGCTGCAAAAGGGGTCGGCACCGGGGCTCTGGGCTGTCGGCTGCGTGCGGTGCCGACCCGCGACCGCTCTCATGCTTCCTTCTTGTCTGCAGGCTGGCTCAGGTGCTCCGATCACCTGCTGCTTGCGGGAACAGGAAAGCAGCAACTGAAGATCGAGGGGGACTTTTGGTTTACTCAGATGACAAGAGACAATTTTGGTTCCCCCAAAGCCAAGGAAACAAAGCTGTCAGGCTTTAATGGTAGCTTGTCTCCCTCCTGCAGCATGTTTATGGGCAAACAAGCTGCAGAGCAGACCAGGCAAGCAGCAGCAGGTGAGGCCAAATAACAATAATTCCTAATTAATGGCGAATGTGGCTATGTTTGTTCTTGTTGTATTGGGGCAACGCTGTATAATGGATGAAGCACTGTTACAGGACTCAAGGGACCGGCTCTGTTTCCAGCGCTGCATGATTCCGGGCCAGCCACCCATTCTGTTTCTGCCTTCTCACTTGGTGTGCCCACTGCTGAGGGTGCCAGCTCTCTGTGACACGGGTGGCCTTCTCTCATCCCTCCATGTGCCAAATCCAGTGGGGTTCTGGCCTCAGCTGTGGCCTCGAGGCAGAAGAATGATGCCAAAATCCAGGTTCTGTTATGGGTGCCCAGTGCCTGCACGGCTTGCTTGTGGCACGGAGCAGGGCTGACCTGGCTGCTCTGGGTTATAGCTTTCAAGGGGATTTGTTTCCAATAGCAGCATCATTCCTCGAGATGCCAGTTTGTGTTTCAGTACTGTTGTGCTGTCTCCATGCATCAGCATCCATCCATGCCTTCCCACCGCCCTGCCCTGCACGCTGCCGGAGTCACACCAGAGCTCCCTTGGACCAATTCCTGAGCCCAGATTTCCATAGGCTCCAGTGTTAACTCACACTGATGCCAGCTGTGTTTGCCTCTTCCCCAGTGCCATGTTTCATGGGCATGCGTGCCGAGCCATGGTTCCCCTCCCTCCTGCATGTCTGCCCATCCCTCGTGTGTTTGGGTCCCCAGTGCGCATGCGGCTTGCATGCACGCCACCGCATGACTTCAGGCATGCACAAATGTGCCAGTATATACGTTATGCGGAGCTCTTTGTGAACAGACAACGTATATGATACTACAAGCAACATCTGCTCTCCAGGGGTGCCTGGTTTGGGGTGGCCCTTGCTGCAGCAGAGCCCACATCTGCTGGGTACCTGCACCTGAAGCAACACGCTCATTGGCAGCAATGCATGGGTGTTTGTGAAATGCACTCTGGCTCTTCATTTTAAGGGTGTCCTCCAGAGACAAATATAACCTGTTCTGGGGCGGTGGAAGAAAGCTTTGAAGTTGCTGCTTCCTGGAAATCCAGCTCAGGTTTCCTCCGTCTCATGGTGATGCTGCTGCGTTTGCTCTTCCCTGAACATCTCTCAACCAGCTCCAGTCATGGCAAACACCAGCACCGCTGCTGCTGACTCTGGCAGGGTGCTGGTGCCTCTTGTCCTTCAACCCCCTGACTTTGTACAAGTTCCATGCTGAGAGGAAACTTAATGCACCTTAATGCTCCTTCCCATTCATCTTTCAGCCTTAAAGCATTACCCATTTTTATGTAACATGTGCTGCCTTTTTATTGCCCCGCTAACAAGCTCCTGAGCTGTGTTTACAATATGCTGATTGTCAGCACCCCTTAACAGGGCCAGTTCACGGACCCTCCCCAGTTAATGTTCGGGTTTTCTGTTTCATTTTGGGCATGTGGATTTCCTTTATAAACCCTGCATCTCGCCCTGGTATGCGTTGCTGCGTTACTCGCAGGAACCATCTGAATGTGCATTGTGGAACAGTCATTACCGAGGAACCACAAGGAATGCCAGGGCTGAAATGATCTTTGGATTTGTTCAAAACCTGCTTTTTTTTCCAGCATTAAATGAGTTGTTAATTTCAGAACATGAAGGCCAAAGAGATTTGGCACAAGTTTCAGCCACGGTTTTCACCTATAAACCTTTATTGTGTCTAAGAACGCTTCGTACTGGAATGACGTATGGGAAAACTGTGCCCAATACGCTGCTGCAGCCACCATTGCCTGTCCTACTCTTGTATTACCTGACTTCTGCCCATTAAGTAAAAGGAAGTCTGTGCTGGGTTAATCTGGTTTGATCTTCCCAAGCTTCCTTTAAGCCAGGTGTGATGAAAGTTTAGGGCTGTGGCTGGTGGGGCTAATCCCAAAGCTGAAGCCAAAGAAACTCTTTCCCTTGGTTCCTATGCACGCACACTGACAAGCACAGCCCTCAGCCACCCCAGCACCTCCTGGGTTTGCTGCACGGTGTGAAGGTGGTGGCTCAATCCCATCCAGTGGGATACAGCCCTGTGGCTGCTCAGAGCTGGGCTGTGGCTGCCACCCCATCCCAAAAGCAGGACGGCAACAGCACCCAGCGCTTCTCCATCCCATTCCATCTCCATGGAGCACCCCGAGGAGGCAGGGAGGGGAAGTTGGTCACAGGTCCAGCAGCAATGCTGCGGGCAGTCCTTAGCGTTCAAGGAGACCAGCCCAAAGCCTTGGGTGTAAGTGCAGGGAGGTGCGGGAAGGCAGTGTCCAGGCTGCTTCCATTATTCCTTTTTCTCTTCATTTAGCCTCACCATCCCACCTCTCTTCTTTCATTGAGGAAAGTGAGGAACTGGGATATCCCAGCCAGCCGTGCTGCTGTCTGTGGATGGTGCTGGGGATTGGAAAGCTGCTGGGAGAGTCACCGAGCAGCTTCCCTGGCGCTGGAATCTCTCAGCCACGGTCTCTTCTCTCTCCCTTCCTTTCTCCCAGTGCCCATCCCCTCGAAGGCCAATGGCACCACCATTTCCACCCTGTCAATGAACAAGGACAGCCTCATCGGAGGGGTGACGAATCCCAACGAGGTTTTCTGCTCCGTGCCCGGCCGCCTCTCCCTCCTCAGCTCCACCTCCAAGTACAAGGTGACGGTCGGGGAGGTGCAGAGAAGGCTCTCGCCCCCCGAGTGTCTCAACGCCTCTCTCCTCGGTGGAGTCCTGCGCAGGTAAGCTCCGATAGCCCAGGCATGCTCTGTGTCCAGCACCACCTCTCAGCTCGATGGAGATTCAGGGTGTGGTGTGCTGGGGAACAGCGTTTTTGTTGCTGTTCGTCTCTCCTTTCAAACCTAAAATCTTAAACTGGGATTAGGTGTGGTTGTTTTCATATTAATTAAATATCAATTAATATTAATTATATTATCATTTACCCCCTCTCATTTCCTCTTTTCAGAGCAAAGTCAAAAAACGGGGGTCGGTGTTTAAGGGAAAGGTTGGAGAAAATTGGACTGAATCTGCCTGCAGGAAGGCGCAAAGCTGCCAACGTCACCCTGCTGACATCCCTGGTGGAAGGTAAGTGTCTCCATCCCCTCCCATGGAGCCTGGGAGTGCCGAAACCTCCCTGCCCTTCATTTGCAGCTTGCCAAAAATGAGAACACTGAAATGATGCAGCGGTCACCACTGACCGAGCCTGGAAACAGCCCCACGTGAGCCCCGCGCTGAGCCACGCCAGTCTGCATCCCGAAACCCGGCATTTCTGTCCGAGCGGTCAGCTCTCATAATGCTTCGTCAGGTTCACAGAAACCAAATGGAGCCAGGCTGAGAGCTGGGCTGGGGCAGCCTGGAGAAGAGAAGGCTCCTGAAGGGGAGACCTCAGAGCAGCTCC
>JARCZZ010009894.1:0-12027 GCA_030323915.1 Brotogeris chrysoptera | reverse complement strand
AGCAGAGTAGAGGGGCAGGATCACCTCCCTCGACCTGCTGGTCACGCTGCTTTTGATGCAGCCCAGGATATCGTTGGCTTTCTGGGCTGCGAGCGCACACCGCCGGCTCATGTTGAGCTTCTCATCAACCAACATCCCCAAGTCCTTCTCCTCAGTCTGCCCTCAATCCAGACCCCGCTCACCCTGTACTCCGGTCGGAAGCCATACCACACATCTTCGTTAGCCGGCGCTAGCTCCCTGCCCCACAGCCGCGCCTTCCCACCAGCCTCAGGCAGGGCCCGAGGCCTCAGGAGACGGCGGCATAGAAAGAAATGAAGGAGCGCCGAAGCTGGACAGCGGCCTCCCTCCCTGCCCCGCCCCGTCCCGCCTCACCTCACCTTAAGCCACCGCCCCTCCGGGGCCACGTTGTGTGTTGGTGGTGCTCAGACGGAGCAGCCGCCGGATGATTTTGCGAGGGCGTTTTCTTCATATTTAAAAGTGACTGTTTTCGTTGTTTTAGTCAGCAGCTCCCTTCCACCCGCCGGCAGCAGCGGCGGGGGAACGCAGCGGTACGGGAGGGAGGGGAGCGCTGCGCTGCGCGGGGCGGCCCCAGGTGTCGGCGTGCATTGCTTCTTACAACATGGCGGGCACGGAGTCCTTCGCGGCGGTGCTGACCGCGCTGCGCGGCTGCTATGCCGAGGTCGCCCCTCTGGAGACCTTCATCCGGCAGCTGCAGGACAGCAGCTCCGGGCAGGCCGAGGTGCTGAGGGGCGACGACGCAGGCTGCTACCGAACCTTCGTGGGGGCGTGCCTGGTGTGCGTCCCCCGGGGGGCCCGCGCTATTCCCCGGCCCTTCACCTTCCAGCAGGTAAGAGGTAGGCCACGAGTGCCGGTGGCCTGCGTGGGGCCTGTGGTGGCCTTTTCTGCGCAGCCCCCGCCGAGGAGCGAACCCTGTCGGGGTCCGGGCGAAGCCCCCCTCCGGTATCTGGAGGGAGCGCCAGGGCCGCAGCCTGCCCTGAGGGGCTGCGGGAGGGCGCCGGTGCCTGCGCTGGATGGTGGCACCGCGCTTCCTGTCCTCCATGCGTGCCCCTCGTGGCTGCTGCCGGGCCCCGCCAGCCCGCTCCAGGCAGCGGGGAGCGGTGTGGGAGCATCCCCCCTTCTCCTCTTCTGGAGGGCGGGCGAGCAAAGCCGTGATGCCGGCGGGTGGGTGGTTAGGCAGCGCGAAAGGGCTGAGTGCCGCTGAGCCCCCGACTCCCTGCGTGCCCTGTGCGGTAGGGGGGGAACAACCCGAGTGCGGCCGGCGAGCAACTAGGAGTTAAAAGTGCCACTTTCCCACTCTCGAGAGGGGAGATATGAGGGGGGAAACCGCTGGCGGGCCGGAGGTTAAGCAGAAGAAACTTCCCGGATAGGGAAGGCCGCTTTTCTCAGAGTTTTAGCGTACATGAGGAGAACTGCGCTATGGTAGTAAATAAGATTGTCTTAGAATTGTGAACGAAGTCGTTTAATTGAGCTTTTCTTTACGTAAAAGGAAATGGAGGCCTCAAGAAAATCAGTTCCCTGGAAGTTAGAGGCTGCGTGAACGCCTATAGGGCAAAATGGCATGGAGGTCCTGGGGGCTGGTTTGCTGCAGGGAGCCAAGGGTCGTAGTGTAGGGTGTTTCCTGGGCATGAAATCCACCGTCAAAAAGGCAGACGTTAAAAAGGCTTCCTTAAAGTCATAGGCCCATGTTGCTGCACGTAAACATCTTGTGGTACACTTGAAAACCCTTCTTCAGTATTGCCTGTGTGGATCGCTAATATCGCTTCAAAACTTGGTGTCTAAGACTCTGTATCTCGCATGTCTCTTTATTTAAGTTGTATATTGTGGTTTATGGAAGTGTCAGTGATAAAAGCTAATTTTCTTTTTCTTTCCTCAAGTTATCTAGTCAGAAAGAAGTTATTGCAAGAGTTATTCAGCGTCTGTGTGAAAAAAGAAAGAAGAATGTCCTCGCATATGGATATACCTTTCTGGATGAAAACAGTTCTAATGTCCAAGTCATGCCGTGTTCACGTATATACAGCTACCTGTCCAATACTGGAACAGAAACTACTTGTACCAATGGCGTCTGGGAAATGCTGCTGAGCAGGATAGGGGATGATGTGATGATGTATTTAATGGAACATTGTGCAATCTTTATGCTGGTTCCCCCTAGTAATTGTTACCAAGTTTGTGGGCAACCCATTTATGAACTTATTCCACATAATGTAGACTCACTCCCTGCGTTTGTTAAACAAAGGTTTTCAAAGCGTAAGCGCAGTAGGTTGCTTGACTATATGCAGAAAAGGCTCATGTTTCATAGACAGTATCTTTCAAAGTCACATTGGTGGAAAAGCAGACAAAGACTTGATACTAATGTCTCCAGCATGGGAAGTAAAAAAAATAACAAGACACAAAGCGTAGCGCCCAGTTACCAGTATTCTGCAAAAGCTGTTTCTAAAGCAAGCAGACAGATTAGAATGGTTACTGAGCATCTGGAAACACAGAGTAGTTCCAGTTTGTATTTGTCAGCTACGGCACCATCTTTAAAAAGGAAGCTTAATGGGAAACAACTTGAAATTCCAGCTAAGAGAGCAAGAGTAGAGGGAAAAGTGGGAGAGGAAAAGGCTTGTAATCTCACTCCTGATGTAAACCAAAGTAGTTCTGAGAGATGTGGAATTGGGTGTGTGGCATCACATTCTGCAAGTCTCATTAAAAAAAGGCACATTTCTCAAAGAAGTAACAGTGATATGTCTGGTCCTTCTTTAGTTCACACATCTCGTGATGGGAAGATGTTTGTGGCACGTGAAAGCTCTTTTTCACGAGGAGTTCAGAGTGACGAACTTTTAAAGTCCAGCACTGAACTGCAAGCAGAATCCCATAGGAAAGGAGTACAAGTGCGTATGCATGAATCTCGGTCGGATTCTGTGCAAATTAAACCTGTGGAGGATATTTCTTCAAAATGCAGAAGGCAAGAAAGTCCTGTAGGTCGTTTGGCAAAGAAGTTACCAAATGCGCTCTTGCGTTCTGCAGTATACGTTAACAAGAAGCTGCTTCTTTATTCCCGTAGGAGTTTCCAGGAATGTTTTCCTAAGTCGTTTTTACTGAATCGCTTGCAGGGCTGTCAGGCAGGTGGAAGACGGCTTATAGAAACTATATTCTTAAGCCCAAATCTGTTGCAGAAAAAACGTAACCGAAACCTATTGTGTCACAACTGGAGAAAGAAGAGGTTGCCCAAGCGCTATTGGCAAATGAGGCATACATTTCAGAAGCTGCTAAAGAACCATGGAAAGTGCCCTTATTTAGCTATCTTGAAAAAGAATTGCCCTGTTCAGATACCTGAAGCCAGTGTGAGAAAAACTGAGCTGCCTTGTGGGGTAACTTTGCCTGGAGAAGCAGAGGCTCACAAACAAGCGGAACAGTTTGTGAAAGAGCCTGCTACACGTGTGGCAAGCAGCAGATGTGAAGCTGGTCACACTAATGTGCTAGACAATTTATGTGCTCCTCTTGCAAAATCTGTGCATGGGAAGTCGCAGAGTGAGGAGCAAAACCCGGGACAGGTATGTGAGTCCACCATCAGGAGCCTTCTCAAGCAGCACAGCAGCCACTGGCAGGTGTACATCTTTGTGAGGGAGTGCCTGGAGTGGGTCATCCCTGCTGAGCTTTGGGGTTCAAACCATAACAAGTGCCAGTTCTTAAAAAACGTGAAAGTATTCATTTCCATGGGGAAGTTTGCAAAGCTTTCATTGAAGGAGTTGATGTGGAAGATGCGAGTGAATGACTGCGTGTGGCTTCGTCTAGTTAAAGGTACCTCTTATATTAAAGAGCTAAGTGGTGGGGGGTGTCAGATGTCTGGTGTTCATGTTTAAGGTGGGAAGGGGATGGTAGTGAATCTGGGTTCAGAGTAGTTGGGTTCATTGGTAATAACAATAGCTGAGAGAGCAAACTAGTAGTGTTTGTAGTTAAAAATAGAAGAACACTTAAGCCTGTCTTCTTTCCAAAACCTGGAGTTTTCATTGTTTTTGTTCATGCTTTTTGGATTTAATAGGATAACATTTTCATAAACATGAGCTCGGAACCTGAGCATTTCCAAAAAGGATCTTCCCCTTTCACCCCTACCCTCCAAATTGTAGTAACTCTTGAAATTCATTGGAGCATCACCAAAGCACGTAATGAACAAATGCAGTCTGCCTGTTGGTTACTGTGAGCTTTCAGGAAGAACTAAAGGCAGATAAAAACACCTGTAGCAGCATGTATCCCTCTGCTAATGTAGTGAACCTTCATCCCACAGTGTGCTTGGGTTTTTTGCCACTCATGTCAACCCTGTGGGAAAGATGTGAGTATGGGACCCATGCAATATGGGCGTTGCCCACCATCTGTAACCTTTCTGGAGCCCTTCTCTATAAAGGAGACCCTCACTGAGCGCTAGTTCAGGTTGCGTAATTGGTGGAGCAGAGGTCACAAGACCAAGGGGTCCCTGGCATTAGCTGCTTGCTCCAAATTCTACGTGAATCCCTTCGGGTTAGTCCTTGTTTCAGACGACAGGTAAATTTTGCTTCTCTGAAGAAGTCTTTCTTCAGACACTGTTCTAAGACTTAAATTCAGGCCGAAGCTGTGGTTCTGTGGTTGACTCCTGCAGAATCTAATGCATGCTGTCATTTTTCTGTGCTTCCATTCTCCATTTATACAATGTGAATTGCACTTGCATGACTATGTGTTTGCAGTATTTTTTCTTTCCTGGTAATGTACTTAGTTCCTACAGTAATGTGTGCTGGAAAGGGCATTCCTTTTTAAAAGGTGCAGTAAGGTTCTAAAATTACTAAAGGTTCTTTGTAATGTAGGAGGACAGTAAAAAGTCTGATGTTTGAGAACTGATGTCAAAAATGGAAGAGGTTATACTTCCATAAGAAACTGTCAGTTCTGGCAGACATATTAATTCTTTATTCAGAAACTCAAACCCATGCTTTTTTAAAATGCTGAGCAGTTAAATATTTTAAAATGTTTTTATTTGTAAGATACACATTTGGTTTGTAGCCATTTGGAATGTCTTATCTTAAAAAAATGTCTCTTATCCTCTGACCTTATTCCAGGAAAAGCAGCACATAGGCTTGATTTTAATTTTCATGAAACTGCTCCCTTGTGTTTGAATTCCAAAGACACAATTCCTTTGCTGCACTGTGGGCGTTTGGGTTTTTTCCCTCCAAAAGTAATAGTAATGATTGCTTATCATTTCCCTGAATTGTAGTCATTTACATCTGTTGTCAGTAACTTAGAAAACAAAGTATCTAGTTCTGCAGCAGCTACTTAACAACATCCTGAATTAATTTGTGTATCATAATTGCATATTACAACTCTTAAATTGGAGAATTTTCTAACAATCATTGGATTTTTGATTGATGTTAGCTGGCTTGTGTTGAAGTGAGCGCTGACTTACCTCTTTATGGTAGTCTTGGGTGCTTTAAATACATGAGAATGTCTCTGTCCTCAAGTGCAATAAATCCAAACAGGGTAGAGAACTGGAAACTTACTTCCTTTTTATAAGTTTGAGTTTTAAGCCTCAGCTGCTTTGTGTCAAAATTAAACTGGTTTTAACAGATTTGTGCCATAATCGTTATTTGTGCTTTGCAGCTAAACTAATATTTCTGTATAATTTCTTCCTTTGCCAGGTTGCATTTTGCTAAATTCTACTCTTAAATTTAATTAGGAAAAGTATTATTTGAAATTGGCAAAAATTCAGTATTGTAGCACAGGGTTTTATTCCCTATTCATCACAAATCTATGGTCTTAAATCTGACAGCAGCTGGGAATGTTCTGGGTTCATAATTTTTGTGCCATCTAAATGTCATAAGTGCTGATGGACTTACAGTCATAGAATAGTTAGGGTTGGAAAGGACCTTAAGATCATCTGGTTCCAACCCCCCTGCCATGGGCCGGGACACTTCCCACTAAATCATGCCACCCAAGGCTCTGTCCAACTTGGCTTTGAACACCACCAGGGATGAAGCATTCACAACTTCCCTGGGCAACCCATTCCAGTGCCTCACCACCCTTACAGTAAAGAATTTCTTATATCCAGTCTAGGGTGATTTTTGTTTTGTTTTGTTTTTTACTGCAGCAGTAAGTTTTGTATAGTATGTCTGAAATAAAGCCTAACCCTAAAATTAATTTTCATGTAACTGGGAAATATGAATATCATTCTCATCCCCAGATCAGCCCGGTTCAATTCTGTTATTTTTATGATTAAACCTAAGTATTTTCATTCTTTTGCCTTTTCTAAAAAATGTTTTATATTGTAGTAGGCTGACTTCCATTTTACCTTTCCCTTCACAATAATCTTGCCATAGTGCATTGAAAATCTTGTACAACCAACACTAGGGGAAGAAAGTAAGTCTTTGTGCTACTAATGGCATGTGTTTGTATCCTGTATGTCGGTTTGTCACTGCAGATTAGGTTTGATGTTTGTACTTTAAGCTTGGGTCAGTCACATTATTTAATGCCAGTGAAAATTTGGAGTGGTACTTGTGCAAGTGTTAGTATTTGCTTTTTTCCTTTCCATTAATGTCAAGCTAAGAAAAGAGTGTTATGTGTGGGGTTTTTTTGTTTGTATGTTCTGTTTCTTTACTAATACAAATAGCTGATATTTACCATAACCACCTTTGAATTGTTCATTGAAGGTGATCACTTTGTTCCTGCCTATGAACATTGTTTCCGTGAAGAACTTTTGGCTAAATTCCTATACTGGCTGATGGATACCTATGTTATTGAGTTGCTCAGATCATTTTTCTATGTCACTGAGACCACGTTCCAGAAGAATTTGCTTTTCTACTACCGAAAGTTTGTCTGGGGCAAGTTACAGAACATTGGAATTAGGTAACATTAGAAAATGAATCAAACATTAATAAAATGTTGGAAATCTCATATTTTGTAGTGTGAACTTACAGTTCTGCTTTCATTTATTGCCTATTTTTCCTCCTTTTATTTGCTTAATTTCCTAAAAATTCAGTCTGTGATCGTAATGTGCACAGCTTGTAAATTCAGAAATATTTTGTGTGAGAAAACTGATTCAAATTTAGAATTCTTTGGTAGGGGAAGAGAAGCTTTTGCAGTAGTAAAATCCATTATGATGAGGTTTTTTGTTTTGATAAGTTTATTTTTTTTTTTACACCTTTTAACAGTGAGTTAAGCACAGCAACAGAATCCCAAAGTACCCTTGGGAGACAGTTAATTTTAAAAATACTCAATTTGCTTCAGTTGTTTTAGTTAAACAAAACCAAACCTCTGCTGAAATGCTGTAATACTCTGTTCAGGCAGTAGTCTTGTGTTTTGAGGATTTTATTGAAGTGAATATTTTATTTTATTGAGTATTTATCTTTTTGTTTATATTTTATTTTATTGAATATTTATCTTTTGTAGTGCAGCTGTGGAATTCCATGCTGCTTTTTGGTCGTAAAAATGCATGCGTGTATTTAAGTTAGATTATTATTTAAGATCGAATTCAAAGCAATTAAGTCAGAAAATATGAAAGATCCGAAGGCAGTTTTAATGAACAGGATTATGTACACATCTCCATAATTCACATCTTATGGGTTTTCATTAGGAACTGGGGGTGTCTGAGAGCGCTGTGGAGCTGTGCAAAATGAACATACCTCATGTCTTGTGTTTTAATGGCTCTTTTATATGGAGAACCTTTTGCTTTCATAGTGGTCTCTTGATCTGCAGTGTTACGTGTATGATTTTTCCCCTCCTGCCCTACCACTCCCTGATTTCAACTTTGATATCTGCAGTGCAGCTTTTCTGCATATGTGTTTGCACTGAATGGGGTCTTGATCTCATTTGCCTTTGTAGCACAGAGTATGCAATTTAAATAGTAGTAGTATTAGAATACAAATTTCAGTCCCACATACTATGTCAAAACTTCAAACAGCCTTAGTGTTGCAGTTAGTGTTTTATGTCATTTTAACGTACCTTGAAGGCTGCTTTTGGCAGAAAGTATCATCAAGTACTAATTTTTACATATTAGATATGCTGGTTTGTAGTGGAGTATCTGATTAAAAGAAAACAAATATTTTTGGGTTTAGCCCTTTTGTCCCTATTCCCAGTTTCCCAGGAAAACCCAGTGTGTAAAGACAAGGTGCTCTGAACTCAAAAAGACCTAAGCTGGGCTGATCTTGTTTCTTTTGATTTCCTCCCCACATACTTCCCTACTCTGTGGGAAGCTCCACCTCACTTTTGACTTGGGAAGTCTGTGAACTGCAAATTACTGGAAGGTGGGGAAGCATCCCAAAGGAGTACTGTGCTGTGCTGTGTGCCTGCCAAGGGTATCCTGTGAGGTCAGGGTGTTTGATGTTGGCTAGAGGATACATAGCTGCATGGACTTCTAGTCTAATCCCAGCAGCTGTACTTAGTTTCACTCACAACGCTAGGGCTTTCAGCACTGCCTTTTCAAGTGTGCGGTATAACATGAGGTCTCCTGCTAATCAGTCGTACTACACCTGTACAGGTGGCAAGCTGCCTGCTTCACACAGGAGAGAAATTGGGTGTTAGATATACAGCTGTTTAGGGCTGCCTCAGCCATTTTGAGGCTTTCCATGCACCATCCTCATTTACCCAGCCAGTGTTTTCAGGCATTTGTGCCACTTCTTTTGTGGGGATTTGAGTTGTCTCACTTCACTTCCCAGGGGATAACCACTAGGCTGTAGGCCTTTTTGGAATGGCACATTTTGTCTTTCTGAGCAATACAAGTAGCAGGAGGTTGATCCATGTCTTTTACATTGCAGCTAGGGCATTTTAGCAATGTGTGTAAACTTAAAAGCAAGGGCTTTTTCTCCACCTCCTTTTCCTGATTCACTGCATGGGAAACTATTGATTAATTTACACTGAACTGTAAATTCTGAGGGGATGTCTGAGGTTGAAGCACATTTCCCAGTAAGATGAACTTGCAGACCTCAGAACCATGACTTGAGAGCCTTCCATTCTTCATTATTATCTGACACGTGCTCATCAGATCAATTCTTTTCAGTCATGTTACTGGATATTTAAATATCCCTGTGTTGTATATGTATCCTGGTATCTCAGTTCACTGTAACTTTTAGTAAATAGTAGGTTCCCTAAATACTGGGTGTGGAACAGCTCATTATAGCATGTAATTCCTTCCCTGGATCTTTCTTAACATAGTTTTCAGAAGGTTCTGCTCAACTTTGTTAATATCTTTCAAGTTTATGAAAGCATGAGAAATGCCCAACTTCCTGTTATTTTCTATAAAATATGTCATAATGTTCAGATGTATTCAGCTAATCTGCGCTAAAATTTTCATTAGTGTTAAATAATATTTTTAATTATCTTAATTTGCATCAAGCAGAAATGAGTACTCTTTTCCTTACTGTATTACATTGTCATAAAGGTACCATGAAATTGTTCTGAAATTCAGATTTCCATGTCACTTTCTGCAGAGGTTAGTATATGTAATTATCTTCTTAGAAAAATATTTGGCTTCAGTTATTATAACGGGATTAAATGTTTCAACTCTCTGCCTTTCCTGTTGCTTACACTAAATGTGTATTTGTATTTTAGAAACCATTTTGCCAGAGTGCATCTACGTGCTTTATCTTCAAAGGATATTGAAGCTATCCGTCAAAAAAAATATGTGACATCAACGCTCCGGTTCATTCCCAAAGCAAATGGGTTAAGACCCATAGTGAAAGTGAGCAGCATTGTCAATGCACGAGCATTCAGCAAGGAAAGCAGAGAAAAGAAGGTTTTTATTTTCTTTATTGTTTTATATGTGTTCGATGCAGGCAGCTAATAAAGCGAGTGAGCTTTTTTGTTATGTAAAACTAGTTTTAACACGTTGAACTGGAACATTCAAATCGGAATGACTGAATGGGCTTACTTGTTATTGACCTCTCCCTTCCCAGTGCTTAATTACCATTAGCCTCCAATTCCAGAATTATGTACTGCTGTTTGCAAGCCTATCTTAAAGAAATGAGTCTAGTGGAATGGCATGGCCTGTTAGGTTTGTTGTTTTGTTTTGGTTTTTTTTCTCTTTCTATTCCTTCAGGTTTGCTAATTGTCTGGTTGTGGTAGTCATCAGTCGCCTATGAGAGTAGAAGGACATAAATCTCAGTCAGTATTCTGAATTAACATGTTATATTTGTTTGGCACGCCAGAAGGTGAGGGATGGATAAGTCTGTCATGTTGGGATTTACCTGAATATTGATGGTGTATGTTGGCTGGTTGGCTTTGATGCCAGGTCAGCCCAGAGGGCCAAACGGGGAATTGGGTGTGTTGCAGCAGGTCCAAGAGTAGCAAGGAAGCTGGATGAAGCACATTAGGGAGATATGAAAGAAGCTGGGAATTACTGCAGTGTGGGAACAGAGGCAGAGTACGCAGTGCACAGACTAATCTGTTTGACAGGCCAGTTAACCACAAGACATAGTGGGAGCCTGATTTCACTGTCTTGAATGACTGGATTGTTTTTCCTTAAGGCTGAGTCCCATCTGGTGCATAAGATTGATGTTCCCCAAATGGACAATAGGTGCTTACTGTTCAGTATGTGATTCCCAGACCAGATCTGAAGTGTTACTTTTTCAGTCTTTTTGTGGCAGTCAGACTATCAGATTTGAAAACATGCACGCAGTTCATTTGGAAATAGCTGCAGTACTTCAAAGGTGCTGTCATTCTGTAGCAGATCTAGCATAAAGGATGATATGAATATACTGAAGAAGATGTAGGTTCAAAGTCAACCATAGTAGCTGGTCAAGTGATTTGTGGTAACTTGGCTGCTCTGGAGCTGAGGGGGAGTATCTGTTATATGTTAGGGATAGGCTGGAGAGTATGGAACTCTGTCTGGGGACAGGTGAACAGTCAGTGGAGGGTTTGTGGGTCAGGGTTAAACGAAGAACAGCAACAGGAGACGTTATTGTGGGGATCTGTTACAGAAGGCCTGATCAAGAGGAACCTGTGGATGAAGCACTCTATAGACAGATAGGAACAGCCTCACACTTACAGGCCCTTGTCTTCATGGGGGACTTCAACAACCCTGATATTTTTTGGGGGGACAGTACTGCCTGGCACAAACAATCCAGGAAGTTCTTCGATTGTGTGGAAGACAACTTCCTTCTGCAAGTAATAGAGGAGCTGACAAGGAGAGGTGCCGTGCTTGACCTCATGCTCACCAACAGGGAAGGGCTGGTTGGAAGTGTGACGCTCCAGGGCAGCCTTGGTTGCAGCGATCATGAGATGGTCGAATTCGAGATCTCAGGACAGTGAGAAGAGCGTGCAGCAAGCTCACTGCCCTGGACTTCAACAGAGCAGACTATGGCCTCCTCAGGAACCTGCTCAGTAAGGTTCAATGGGATACAGCCATAGAGGGAAGGGGGGCCCAAGACTGATGGTTGGTATTCAAGGATCACCTACTGCAAGCTCAGGAGTGTTGCATCCCAACTAGAAGGAAGTGTATCAGGAGGGCCAGGAGACCTCCTTGGATGGATAAGGAGCTGCTGAGGAAACTTCGAAGGAAAGAAGAGGCTTACAAAAGGAGGAAGCAAGGACAGGCGGCCTGGGAAGAATGTAGAGATGTTGTCCGGGAAGCTAGGGACCAGGTTAGGAAAGCTAAAGCCCAGTTAGAATTTAACTTGGCTAGGGAAGTAGAAGATAACAGGAAGGGATTCTATGGGTACATAGCGAATACAAGACAGGCTAGGGACAATGTGGGCCCTCTCCAGAAGCTATCGGGAGAACTGGCTACTCTGGACCTGGAGAAGGCTGAGGTTCTTAATGACTTCTTTGCCTCAGTCTTCACTGGCAAATGCTCTGGCCACACCACCCAAGTCCTGGAAGCCAGACCCTAGGCCCACTGTAGGAAAGGATCTGGTTCGAGACCATCTTAGGAACCTGAACGTCCCAAGTCCATGGGACCTGAAGAAATCCATCCGCGCGGGTCCTGAAGGAGCTGGTGAATGAAGTTGCTAAGCCACTGTCCATCATACTTGAAAAATCATGGCAGTCAGGTGAAGTTCCCAATGACTGGAAAAA
>JARCZZ010009892.1:8624-34255 GCA_030323915.1 Brotogeris chrysoptera | reverse complement strand
AGGGAAGTTGTGAATGCTCCATCGCTGGCGGTGTTCAAGGCCGGGTTGGACACAGCCTTGGGTGGCATGGTTTAGTGGGAGGTGTCCCTGCCCATGGGAGGGGGTTTGAACTAGATGATCTCAAGGTCCTTTCCAACCCTAAATATTCTATGATTCTATGATTCTATGATCATGCCTTTAAATTTTCTGATTTGTTATATGCAATTTATGATTGATTTAGCTGATGTTTCATTTAAAAGCTTAAAATTCTCACATGAGGTGTGTTGAAGGTACAGCTCTGCGACCTACCTAATAAAGCCAGAGTGTGAGGTTCCTGCATGGTGGTGTCTCTGCAGACTTGGCCTCCTCAACTCTGCTTACTGTAACAGGTAGGACCCATAAATATGCATGTCTTTGAAACAGTTGATTGCTTTGCACTTTGTTTGTTGCACTCATGTCATTTTGCTTTGAGGAATTAAATTCAGATTACCATAGCTTTTGCATATTTTGAATTTAGATGGATGCTTTGGAATGTCTAAAACCATTTGCCACATAGACAATAAGCCCACTGTTAGACAGGGATTTGTCTCAGGTTTGTATCCCAAGTGTCATCCTCCCTCCTCTTGGCAAGAGAAATGCCCCTCTTCTGTCCCCAAATGGTTGGGTATTATGTGGCACAGTGAAGGCAGCAAACTGTGTAGTTACATGCTGAGGACATGGCAATGCTTAGGCCACTGACACCTCCTAACAGTTTACAACAGAAAGGTCTTATAAGATTTACTGTGACCCTTTGCATCTCAACTATTGTTACTTAGATGTTAAGTATTATATTGATAATATTGTTATACCTGTCCTTTTTTTTTTATCATTAAGTGATAACTGAAAACCATGATGTAACTGGAGCACTTTTTTACTGTTATTTCAAGGGACCTAGTGACAAAGAGGGAGAACATTAAATGATGCTTTCTCTTCAGACATCCAAGGTAATAATGTCCTCTATAGTTTTTCAGATCATCGAAGGCCTGTAAGAACTTAGGATCTAGAATTAAACATTACGGTCCTTAAATAGCAATGTATTAACCTAATTTTTTCATTGAATGCAGAGTGCGTAGATCCCTGCACTGGGTGGACATGCTAAATACACCTGTGTTTTGAAAATGAGCACTTTTAATCTGCTTATCATTCCTCACATTTCTGCGCTTGCTGTTCGGTATCAGTCCTCAGTAGCTATGAACAGAGCAAGCAGACACCCACAGTCTACCTGCACGCACTGTGTGAAATAATGAAGTAGCAGATATATCAAAAATAAAGAGTGACTTTGTAGGCACCTGGTGCCTGATTAATTTGCATCAAAGCTGAGGAAGGCAGTGCTCATGGTCCTGCAGGTATCGCTGGATTTTCTTACTGCACCCGTTATGATAAAGTATTATGAGCACTAAAATCAGTCAGGCACTAGCTCTACACTGAGAGGAAAGGGTTGCTAGTTGTTAGTCAACTGAAGAAGTGTACTACTATCCTTTGTATTGGTTTTCTTTCTTTTAATTTCTTGCTCTCAGATAAGGAAGGAGAGCTTCCATTTTGGCATATCATATTTTTACCAACCAGCCAACTTCCTCGTTTTTATCTGATCTAAAATAAGTTAGTTCTTCAACAGGACATTCCTATAAGACAAATAGACCAAGATATCTTATTTCATTGGAACCTGCTCCTTCTCTGACTTCTACAGTTTATTATGGTTAGTCCATTGTAAATTACATGCTGTCTCCAGGGACCTGTTCTGTACTTGAAATATCACAAGACTGCTGTCATGCATAGTGCTGCAGAGAGCTGCTAAATTTATATCCACTAAAAATGCGCTTTACATTGCAGTGTGACCCACTTTAACTTTGACGCATAAATTGGTTGCTTTTTCTTTTAAGTATCCGTTATTTTGTGTTTGTCCATGGTTTTAACTTGTTCAGAAAAGGCCCTTGGACACTCCGTTATTTGTGCTTGGTGTATAGTGTGATTATAATTATTTTATAAATCTTGGACATACTTCCAAATTCCCCTAGAGACAAAGCATGCAAAGGGCAATTTTGTCTGCCAGCCCATGTAAATTCTATCAGACTACATAAACAGACAACACTGGCAGGTTGGCTCCTGGAGCTTATGGTTTCTTCTGCTCCTAAGCAGTTGGCACAGCAAGTAGAGAGGAAAGACTGTGAAGCACAACTTACACTAACAGATAGATAATGGCAGTTCACTTGTTAGTTTCAAAATGTGTCCTGTGAGACAGTTTTAAAAGCTTTGTTGTTTTTTTTGTCTTGTATATGAGAATAAGAATATTTCAAATTCCGGCCTGCTTTTAATAAAATTTCTAAACCAAAATGTAACTCTCTGATTCTGTATTCAAGCTCTCCTTCTCCTTCTTAATGGGGAGAGAGAAAGCTTAAGCTTGAAATGCCTCCAGGATACAATATACCATAAATCACCATAAAAAAGTACTCCCACAGGAATTCTGCCAAAAAGCATTAGTGTATAATAAGAAAAAAATATGGCAAGACTGTTAGTCTACTAATTAATTGGTTTCCTGACATGGTTAAATAGAGGATAATATATTCCACTGAGTAGACATTAATAAGTGAACCTAGGGGAAGAAGAGAGGCAAGTAAATATTGAAAAGATTTTTGGGTTGGTTTTTTTTTCTAAATCATCTTAAGATGGTCAAAAATGGTCACCAGCAGTTATGTTCCTTTCAGGCAAGAAACATCTCCTTGGTCATAAGTGATTCTACACAATCTAGGCAGTTGGGCTAGATGAATGTTGTAGGTTCCTTCCAACTGAAATATTCTGCTCCACTCTATTTGCTTCATTCTTCTATAATTTTTGTCCTGAGAAAATAGCACAGCATCCACTGGACCAAAAATCTGTGGTACTGAAGGGATGTAGAGTGGCAATGGACTTTTCTGGACCATAAGCTTAAATTCCACTCTTGGACAGGCATAGATGGGGTATGAAAGTGTGTCCTCTTCCTGCAGATGTCTTGGCACCACGCGTTATGATTAGCTGAATGTTTGATTGGAATTATGTAACAGTGAATGTCTTTGCAATAGTAAATATTAAGCTGTGGCTGTGCCTACCCCTTCTTTCTTGGGAGTGTTTCTTAAGAAAATATTCCTCTCTCTAGAGCAGAAGAGGACTGGGGAGTTAAGAAACCTAAGGGGAGGAAACCTCACTATCTCTGAATGCTCCTTCTCTTTGGCCATTCAAAAGAGTGCAGAGGTGAACCTTGACTATTTTAATGCCTTTATTTAAAACTTCAATCTCAGAATGGTGTTCCTGATCTTTTTACAACATTGTGGGTCCAATCCTCTTTTTTTTTTAAATAGACTTAAGTTAGGCACATCTGTTACCAACAACGAACAGAAAAAGTTGCATTCCAGTTGAACTTGCAACACTTTGAAGACATTTTCAAAATGGAAGGTCCAAATAAAGGTTGTTCATCTGAAGACTGGAAGGGGCACTAAATACATACCAAATTAAATTCTGTAGCAGATATTTCGCTTAAGCAATTTGCTAAACATGTCTTTCTGGGCATAAAAATACCCCTGTTTATGTGCAACTGTTTGCACATAAAAACTGTTTCTTTTGGCGTTAGAGTGTTGCATTGAGAAGATATACCCAAATGTGACTCAAAGAAATGTAGAATATAAATATCACTCTTTCAAATGAAGGTAGTGAAAATGTCAACGGTTTGGGGCAAAAAGTTCAAGTCAAAATTTGAACCCTTCTTTGCAGGCTGTGTGAAGTCTGAGCACTAATAAGCTCCTCTTGATCAGCTTGGACATCAGGAAAGTTCATGCATAACCTGAAGGTTCATAAATAATGAAAAAGGGGGCTTTTTTAAGCTGATTTTTAATGAAGAAACACAGCTTTCATAGATCAGCTTTTGAATGGAAAAAGGTTAATGTAGACTGTAATTACTGATCTATGAAGACAACTGTAAATGTAGTACCATTTTGCTTCCTTGTTTGGGCTACTTCTGGGTAGGAAAATTGTTCAACAATTTAATGAAGAGCCTTGTCAACTCAAAAGCACAGGCATTTCTTGGCTAGCTCTGATGATTACATAGGAGATACTTAAAATAATCCAGAAGAATGCTAAAAAGAGCTTTTTTCAGCCTTCATAACTATCAATACTGTAAAAGGGGATAAGAATATGAAAACAGGTTTATCAAGATCCTTTTGCTGTTAGTAGTAGTTTCCTACCATCAGAAAACATCAGCTTCTCAGAGGAGGCCCTGGGAGACCGCAGGGACACTCTGCTCACTGCAAGTCTGTTGTGTGCCCTTGCAACAATGAGACTAACTGTATGTTGGGCACTATTAAGAAGACAACAGCCAGCAGCTAAACGGAAATGTCTCTCTTGGCATATGATGGCAATGTGTAAATAACACATGTGGGTCAAAAAAAGTAATCTTAAAAAAAAAAAAGTAATCTGTTCATAGATTGTTGCTCCAAAGGCAAAAAAAGTTCATTTTGCCTCATTTATCCTTTTTTCATTTCATTGAAAACAGCATAGAAAATTCAGTGGAACTGAGATTACTTTGAGTGCAATGTAAGCATCGTCATTAAGTTCTTGTTCATACAGGTACTTCCCAAAATACAGAGTATGTTCTATATTTAGAGTGTCACATTACTGTGGTGCAATTGGAGGAATAATTAAAAGGGAAAACTTTTATTTTTTACCAGGCTATCTTTTTACTCATCTTTGTGGAAATCTAAAATGAATGCAAGCTCAATGTTAAGAAAATGAAGTATCTAGAAGAATTCATATTACTTGAAGCAGTAAGCCACATTTAAGGAAAAAGCATTTAGTTCCATTACAAGAAACCACAGCCTACTTACTGCAAAAGTGTGATTCAGATCCTTAAGCACTGTGCATTTCCTGGGATTTTTTCACTCTTAAAATTCAGGGTGGCCTTTTTCTTACAACCAACACATTGCCATGTGGTTTGCCGTTCTTTTGGCAAAAGCTGCATGTAAGAATCAATTGTTTTGTCAGTCAGTTGCTGTTCTGCATCTTAATGGCTACTGCCTTAAGTACCTCTCAGATCTCTTGTCCAGCAATATTATGTCATACAGTTGTTTCTTTTTAAGGGCAGTAAAGACTGTACTACTCCCAGTTTTCAATCTAAACCCTACGAATTTTTAGGATGGAAAGAAAAGATTTATTTTTATTACTATACAGAGATATACTATAGCAGCCTATTTTCTCATTTGTGCTTTACTTGGCTTGCTTAGGACTTATATGCATGTGTCAGTAAATGTTTTGATAAATAATGTTACACAAGAAACAGCATAGAATTGTGCTATCTGATCACCATAGCTACTCATAAGGTAAAGTTAGACAATTAAGCCTGCCTGTATGTAGGTGGTAAAAAATGGGGACACAAAGCAGAGTGCTACTGACTTGGATGTGTACCTCAGTCCTAAAAAGCACTGATACAGCCTGAGGGCTTCGTTTGCCATGATCTCCCTATATCAGGATCCTCTGAGGTCAAGTCTACAGGTGAAGTTGTGGCACCCCAAGTGTTCTTCTAGGGTCAGAAGTAGAGGCAGCCCAGGGCACAAGGGGGTGACCCCTGCAGGAGCAAGTACAGTGCACTGACTTAAAGCTGGAGCAGCTGCAGGGACCTGACTCTAAAGTCAGATAGATGGATCAGACTTCTCAGCAGTTTCAATAGAGGTGTTTGGTGGCTATCTCAAGATGCAACTGCCATGCCAGCAGCAGCATCCCTGCCCTCTACAAGTGTGGCATTAACAAAAGGTGTCTCAGTGGAGGGGTGCTTCATTCTACCTCTGGTAGGTGCCATGAGCAGGTGTCATGGAAAATATGAAAGGGCAATTATAGAGTGGTATTTGCTAGCTTCTTGAGTTGTGGCTCAGGAATTCCCGATCAAAGAAGGTATTCTCTGCTTAAGTTACCTAGAGGATTCTCCTTCCATAAATTAATATATGTACTTTTTGAAACCATATAAACTTCTGAATCTATGCCATGCATTAGCTGTAACATCCATAGTTTAGTTTGTGTGAAGTTGTTTCTCCTCTTGGTTTGAGTTTGGCTCCTAGTCATTTTATTACAGCAAACAATAAATGTTGCTTTTAAGCTTTTTCCTAGCACACACAAGTTTATAGATCTCTATTATAACTCACTTTCATGTGTCTATCCCACTGGGCTAATGATTCCAGTGAAGTTTTAAAGTACAAGAGAAAAGATCACTGACTCTTTGCAGTATGTCAAGTATTTGGATGTGTTAGAAGTGTGACAGAAGTATCATAAACACTTTCGGTTATGAGTGCTCTCTTAATTGGGCTAATATTTAAGAAGCTGAAAACAAAAAGCAAATAACCTAGTGGTAGACGTAATATTTAGCAGCAGCCTTATTTGTGTTAGCTTTGAAGTATTTGCTTTAGAAAGTGATTTGATAATATTTGATAGTGTGAGTCACCATTCATATGAAATTCTGTTGATACAAATAAGCACTGAAGAAACCATGGTCATGTGAATATACTGATAATTAAGAAAGAGAAGACAGAAATAGCTTGATGGCTAAGTCCAGCCTGTGCTATGCCAACTGTGGTGACAATTTTGACTTGAGGGAGAAACCGTTTTGTATGTAATGCTTTCAGATAATTTATTATTATTATCGTCAATTTATTATTTTGTAAACCTGCCTCCTAGAGGTGCCACCAGTTCAGTTGTGCTTGAGTTAGCACAGAAGAGTAACTACTTACTTCTACTCAGTACTAATAATCATGGGGTTTATGATAACGAATGGAGGAGAGGAAGAAAACCACAAGAGAAAGTGGCAGAATGACAGCAACTGCACTTTCTCTTCCTTAAACTTACCAGTGAGGGAGAGAAAACATACACCTTCAGAGGAATGCAAACGTAAGGGTATCAAAAGGTGACAGAGTAGAGAGAATACAAAAATTCTTTTTCCTGGAGAGACTTGAGAGAAGCAGCTGTGGTGTGGTGGTGAAGGGCAAGTGTAAAAAGAGGCAAGGTCATGGGCTGAAACTCTATGGACATTTCTGGGAAGATCCTTGCTTTGCCACTGTAATAGTTGTTCTCCCTGGCCATTGATGTTCTCCGGACTTTCCCCATTACCTTTGTTAATGCTTTAAAGGTGCCATCTGTGGCTCCTTGGCTGGGGTTTAGTAGGCTTTTTGGAAATACAGGGTCTTGGTTTGGCCCAGATGGCCTGTTGTGCTCATCTGCAAGTCATTCCTTGCCAGGAGCTGATTTTGCTTGAGCTCCCTGCATCTACAGAGAGAAGTTTAACTAGTGTTTAGACAAATTGCTTGCTTGTTTATCCTAGTTGGAGGAAACCTATACTCCATGGAGTTGTGCTTGGGTTTTGTCTCTGACAATGTGACTCCTCTGGGCCAAAGGAAAAGTCTTTAGAAGTGGTAGACAAGGCTGCCTGAAAAATAGAAGCTCTGTTTAAATTTCAGGGGGGTTGACATTTGTTCTTTATTCTGCACTGAAGCAAATTGAGACCGTGCAAATTAAGTTTGTGAAAACATCAGAGAGATCAACAATGGAATAGCTGCTGGGAGCCCAAGATTTGAGATGTTCTTCCTGATTCATTTACATCATGAGTAATGTTCCAAATCAGCCTTCATTAATTTGATGAATATTTAAAGAAGTATGAGAAATGGCAGAGAATACCAATACCCCAGCAATTAGGACTTCAACCAAAGGTACAAAAGAGACAGATATTTGTCCCTGTTCTATGTAAATCCTTGCTCTGACTAGAGGTCCCCATTATTTCAGTGCAGTTTTGTTCTGAATAACTCTTCTTAAATATATATCTCAGTGTAAAAAATGCTTCAGAGGATCTACATATATTAAAAACATTTCTGGTGAAAATTTATTAGTGTATTCTAATATTGAAGAGCAATATAGCTTCCTGTGAATGCTTTGGAATGCTTCACAGAGAGACACTGAGTATTTCAATAGGAAGACAACATTCTGTAGTGAAACTGTGTTGGAAATGCGTTTTATCACACTGCACCTCATCTCAAAGAAATGCAGTGCCTTTTGCATGCTGGGATAACATAAATTAATACCTTGATTTGCAGCATATTAAAAGATACATGGTAGTTTATTCTTCATTCAATGTCAAAAGAACTCCTTCCTCAAACTCATGGCAAATATATTTAAAAAGAAAAAACACAGAAAACCTGATGTGCCTGCAAATGCATGTTTGGAAGGCAAGAATAATTATTTCAATTCAATGCCATGGATTATAGACATAACTGTATCTTCTGAGAAATTAAATATACAGATACTAACTTCTAAAAACCTGGATGGATTTGCTTGAATCAAGCCAGCAGTATGCAAGAAACAGTAGTATTTTAAGGCAGAGTAACAGAAAGAGAATCTGATCCCATAAGATAGTATGAGTGATATTTTATTTTTTTTTAATTAAGTTTCTGTATTTTTCCAAATTTTTCTTTCCCTAAAGCATTTTCTATAAGTTGTCCCACCATGACTAGGTGGGCTAATCTTGAAGTGAGATGTCACTTAGCGTGCACTGTGAGAAGATCAAAATGTAGTTCAAATGAAAATGGCAGTTTCTCATTTACCTGATATTTGGTGACAGGGAAAGTTAAATGTCAATGTACAGAGACTTCAAAGACACAATCTTGAATCGATTCATCGTTTCTGAATTTTTGCAGTCTGGAGGACATAAATTTTTCATTTTCATTGAAGTACCATACTGAACGACATTAGAAACTGCAAACAGAAGCTATGATTACATACTTCTCTAAATGTAGATTTTCAAATCACTACAAACTGACATATGCAATCACTTAAGTACCAGTTAGTACAAGGCATGATTATTACATGAGTATATATCTGCTGTTACCTCATTTCATAACCCACGAAGTAGGCTGCAATAGTGGCTCTCCCAAAATCATTCTGTCAACAGTGGCTAAACAACACTCAGAACCCTGATTTTGTAGGAACCCACAGATCTTTATTATGTGAATTAAAAACTGATAATGTGAAATACTAAAGTCTCCTTGGATTTTACTGGATTTATATGGTGCTCACTGAAAAAGGCCACATGCAAGGTACAAGTCTAACATGCTATGACACTGAATGCTTATTTTCACATGTGTTTGATACTGGCCTTAATTTTTTCTTTTTTTTTTTTTTTTATTTTCAGTGGTGAAATATTCAATAAACTCTAGACAGAGAGGTTTCAAATGCTTAGGAAAGCCTATACCATATATTAAATTATATATTCATTCAGTATTATAGTACTCAAGAATATATCATTATTGTACAAGACACAAATTTATGGATGAAATCAGAGTGATAAACTTTAACAAATAAACTTGATATACTCAAGCGTTTTTCTTTCATCCAACCCAAGAAAGGAGTCTGACTGCAGTATTTAAATTCAATCTACATTAGTGCTGACAGGAGAGGAATGAAGACTCCATTACATGTGCATTTCTGGAATATTCAATTTAACTCTTGAAAGCATCTTACAAAAAGAAAGAAAACCTTAGTTATTCCAATTTCCTTTGTGGTTTTGGTTTTTTTGGGGGGGTTAGGATTTTTTGTATATATGTAACGTCCTGATTTCATCAAAGAATAATTTGGTAAAAATAATTGTACTCCAGAAGACCTACAACTTCACATTCAAAGCTAGAGCTTTCATGGCATCAGTATTTGAATAATCTTGACCCTAATGGCTACTTGGTGCTTTTGGATAGAGTGATTAAACTTCACAGGGAGGGGAAGGAATACTGCCAAAGCACTTTAAATGCTATCTCAGCAACATGGAAAAGTTGGCATTTCCCACTGTCATTTTTCATTCTTGAAGTATCATAAACATATGCTGAAGAAGTATTTCAACTACCTGGGAATACTAGCATAATATACTATCAGCTCAAGTGCTCTAGACATTGTTATTTATTTTTCTAAATTAAGACACTATACTTCATGAGAAATTAGTGCTGACCCAGCTAGTCATCGCAGAAATACTATCCTTTCCGTTACGGTTACACAGATGTATTTGTATCCATCCATCATCTCTTTTCTAGTAATAAGAATAGGAGTAATCTTCCTGCTCTCTCCCGTATTATACTGTGGATACCGTACAAACTGCTGTATTCCCAGAGACTATCTTTAAAGTCTAGTCTTCCATTTTCAGATTTCTTAATTTGTTCCTCTGTTTAATCCGGGAAACAGCACCAGGAAAGGGTGAGTATATTATTGCAGTTTAGCACCAATGTTTCCATTGACTCAGTAAGTTACTGAATTCCTGGAAGAGATGTAGTTTGCACATATCCTCCACCATTTGGAGTGTGGGTGGAAGGCATGCTTGAACTAAAAGTGTTAAAATGACACTATTAATGGTTTGGATGATGCTCCTCCTATGAGAACAAAATAACTTCAGCCAGTTAATTATTTTGTCTGCAAAAAAGTAACAAAAGGATTTACTAGTGTCCTTGAAAAGGCAGGCGTGTGTGTGTCTCTGAACAGATGCATATCCACATATTTATACAGACACACAGAGAAAGAATAGTTCATTGCAATGAGAACAGGGGTGATTTAAATTATTTTATTAATTATTATTAAATCACAGGGATGATTTTAATTTTTTCTGTAGTTTCTTCATTTATTTTTCCATGCTTGCTTAGAGGTACTCGCAGTCCTAAGCTAGTTAATACAAATGGGAGCAGGAGAGAGATCCTTCTGCCTCCTGTTTGCCATCATAATACTTTCTAGCTCTGCAATAGGAAATTTCCTTTGCACACATGTTTATAAACTGTACAGACTATTGAATCTGCTTTGCCTTGTAAGAATAACGCACAGGACAGTCAATGTGGCACTATTTCTCAGTGCTTCCTTTTCACTTTCTTGTTATTAGTTAATTTGGGCTGCTGGTAGATACGTTAATTTGGTTCATTTGGGCTTCTGATACAAGGCCCAGAATAAGAAAAACAGGAAAAAAAAAAAAAAAAAAAAAAAAAGCTGAATCTATCACTAGAGCACTCCTTCCACTTATTTGTTATAAAAATTGCATTTCCTGTATGTTTTCCATGGCAAAAACTATGCTGAGCTGCTTGCATGGCCCTGCTGTGAGAGAGAAATCAGAGGTCCAGGTGAGCAGAAGGCAAGGTTTTTGGTATGAAACAGTGAATAAACCAAGTTTGTTATCCTACGCAAAGAGCTCAAATACATATTTCTGAAAGAGAAGATCAGTGTGCTTTTACCAAGGGTGTAGTTGTTACTGATTTAACAGCAATATCTCATGGTGTCACAGCTTCTCAGAGCTGCCCTTCTGGAGCCGTCTATGAAAGGACTCTGTGACTTATCTCTTTTATAATGATTTTCTTTAGAAATTATTTTAAAAATATTGATCAGTTATTTTTAACAGATGTTTTCTGAAGCTGAATTCTAAAGCATAGTGTGGATTCAGCAACAAATGCCCTGACAAACTGGAGCTGAGAAAATACCAGCGATAGACAACTTTCTGTACCAGACTCAGCACCAGTACTCCAGAGGCACAGACACCTCTCTCCAGCTTCATGCTTATGATTCAAAACACACTTATTGACATATATGAAAAATTTCTCCTCCAAATAATGGTAAAAACAACTTTAGATACATTTTCCATTACTTTATTTTTCATTGAGTCATATGTGAAAATACAACAACAATGAATCTTTTGCTCATTCTCTCCTTTTTCCTTCAGGTTGGTTTTGTTGTTACTAGTTTTTTGCTTTTCTCTCTTCACATCATACTGCAGGTTTGAGTGTCTCAGAGCCTAAGAGAAATTGATACTGAGACGTGCTGAGAATGCATTGTAGTTACCAAGGAAGTGGTTTCCCAAGCAACAGTAACCACATGAAATTTGACAGAATTTCTTCCCCCGTAACTGTATCATGTTTGCAGCACTGGAGGAGGCAGAGTGGGGGTAGCATAAGTGATTTTCTCCGTGTTAACCTCACTTTTTGAAGCGTATATGGTGATATTTCTGCCTTTGTTAAAGAAAGAGTTAACTTCAGTGTGAGCTGAATGCTTTATTTGCGTGTGTGTTGTGGGTGGGATTTTTGTGTTCCTTCTAGCAGACAGATTGTGGATGTGCCAGATAGTCCTGCAGCATGTGGGCAGATGCTAGAGGCAACATTCTCAGCTGTTACACACTCAGTGATGATATTTACCATTCAAGATAGCCATGCCAGCACCTTGGTTTGCTCCAGTAAATTGGATGAGACAGTTGCCAGCTTGATGATGTCAAAAAGTGTAGGAAATCTGTATGTGTTCAGTATTAGTGGAGGAATGTGAACCAAGGGAAATAGAGGGGCAGAAGTCCCAACTGCTATATAGTGGGGCAAACAAATTACTGGATGTCAGCTGCACCACAGTCAGATAAGATAGTATTATAGTTCTTCTACCTTTATCAAGAAATGACAATAACACAATGAATGTAGCTCTCTGAAGACTGACTTGGTTAATCCTTGCTCCCAGAAGGAAATAGAAATGAGCAGGTCCAATATATCTAAACAAGCAGTGCAACTGAGTGTATTTTCTTAATAGAAATGTAACTGATGTTTGCTAAGTGCAAGTCACTGCAAAGATGCCGTTCTGAAGGGCTCGATCCTGCATGACAAAGAAATGGAGGACTTGTACTCCAGTGAGTTTTAGGGATTAAGAAAATTTTATTTTATTTCAATAATTCGTCTTAAATTTAGCAATGTCTCTTTATATCCACATCACATGCATGGCAAAATCTAAAAAAGAATATGGGATTGTATTTACATGAGCAGAATCCTGAAGGAAGGTGTGTATTTGAAATAGGAGGTGTATTGCTGTAACACTTAGGTTCATGTTGTGTTTGTTCCCTTGTGTCTTTTCTGAAAACGTAGATTCCTTCTTTGACTACGATAAAAAGATTTTTTGTATAACTCTTAGAGATTATTTTTTTAACTCTCACTAGTCCTCTGGATTGCAGGTTACCACGGATAATGAAACATTTGAGCTACAAAAGCTTTTAAAGTATATGAAGAAGCCATTAGGTATATTGTGAAACTGTTAAGCTTCAAGGAACTGAGCCAGCTTTGTGCATACCCAGTGTAATAGACCTACTTTTTACCCATAATTATAAGTCTCCAAGCAGATGCACTGGAGTGAATGAGCAAGGGGGTAGTTAGGCTTCACTGGTTCTGGATTTGTACCAGCCAAAGCAGGTACAAGATGGCTCATAAAAAGCCTTATTCTTTTTCATAATTACTTTTTTTCTATCTTCCTGAACTATTTCATCCAAAGAGCTGCCTTTTAAACCCACCTCTCAACCCCTCTTCAAGTTCCAGAACTGACATATCTCTCAGCTAAGTATAATACTCTTTTTAGAGAAAGCTACCTCTATCCAAGCAGGCCTCTCACTTTACTAGGAAATACACAGTGGACACAGACCTGATCAGTTTGTACATTCAGTTTCAAGTTGTGAAAATAAAATCATAATCTTTTCAGATTTAGTGGATGAAATATTTGAGATCTAGTATTGTTTATTTAAAAGGTTGGGATTCACTCATAGTGTGATGTTATGTGTGGGATAATCCCCCTGTGGACTGAATGTCGAAGATCACTACAGTGCCATTATACTAGATGAAATAAAGTATTTTCTCCATGAAAAAGTCATAGAGATCTAAGCCTGCTGCTGTAACTGGACTGAATTAAAAGCTCTTCTTTCCGTAAAGAGGAGGAGCTCCTCTTTCTCCTCAGCTTCTGGAACGGCAATACTAACTTACTGCCTGAAATATAAGGTGTTAGAAAAAGTCCAATGTCTGAAGCAATGAGAGGAAGTTAAAGAAACCAGACCAGAAACCTCCAGCTTTCTCATGAGCTAAGTATAAAGGGCTTGTAACTGTGTTTCAAAATATTTTCTTCCAGTTGTAAATATATACCTATGGATAACAAAGTTTTGTCAGAGGTCAGATGTGAAGGTTGATTTAAAATTTATAATTCAGAGAGCTTTTAAAGCCTGCACTGAAGAATTATTTATCTAACTAACCTGCCTATTCAATCTGCTAGCCATCTATCACTTTATCTTCTCCTTCCCCCTTGACTCTATTCTTTTATACACTACTCATTTCCCTCTTTGTATGAAATGATTTATCACCTGCTCTTCCTATTCTTATCTATCAATAGACAAGTTACCTCTTGCTTCTCTTCATTCAACATCATTCACACTCCTTAACTCCATAAATTATGATCTACATTCCTTCCACCTCAGTATCCCTTTCTCCCTTCCTTTAACATTTATGCTGCAAATACACTTCAGGCATTTCTTCCATTTCCCTTCTCCTTTGCTTCCACCAACTTTTCCTACAATCAGATTTATTCCATATTTTTCCTTCTTTTTTTCCTAGTTCTAACATTCTTTTTCATGGAAATGGAATAGCACTCAGGTCACATGGTGTTGACTGCCCACCCTAAATGCTTGATGTTGCACTAGTATTTTTATGAACTAGCTAAGGTAGTGCCAAAACCTGCTGATTTGAGTGCATTATGGGAACAGGTGGCCTAGGCATAAGCAGTAGTATTAAGACTTTAACTAGGTATTAAAAAATGGACGTTTGGCTGGAAGACAAATCCCGAGCAGAAGGGCAGAAGGGTTCATTTTAACCCCTCTTCTTTTTCAAATTTGTCCATTACCCTTAAAGACTAGTAAATTTTGCATTTGGTATGCTACAAGAATATTGATTTAGTTACTTTTTACTTAGAATAAGGAAACTGCTGTCTCCTGGGAACATTAAATGTAAACATAAATACAGAATCAAATCTGGTGGTAAAATGCCACAGATTCAAGTGGCACCCTGCAGCGAAAGGCTGACAGATTTGCTTTAAAGTAGTTTATTTTTTCTATTTTCTTTTTTTTTTTTTTTTTTTTAATGGAACTTATATCATTCACCCCTAATTTAAATTATTTGATTTCCTTCTGGATGATTCTTTTATTAGAGCAATAAAAAATAAGAAAATCCCCAATGCCAAAAAAAATATCAAATATCTGGTAATTTTTTTTCATGGCTCACTGCTGCCTTACACAGGTTATAGGCCTTTTGCATACACTGTGATGGAGAGCACGTGTTCCATCAGCTTGTGCAGCGTTTCTGGAGCAAGTATGGTGCGGCATACAGGCAATGTACTCAGCTGGGTAGGAATGAGGAGAGAAGATGATGTGCAGGATATCCAGGTTGTCTTATTATGGCTTATCTATTCTAGTAAGGAAGGAAGGTGGAGGTGGCATTTTACTTTAGAGAAACAGAACATGCTCTGCTTTCAAGGCATTTTACAAAGCAAACTGGGAGAGGATGCTGCAAGGGAAGTAATTGCAGGGTTTCTGGAAGGAGGAAGAGGGCAAATACGCAACCAAGCCACCCAAGGTGAGGGAGGGACATTGCCAGGGAGCAGCAAAGAGACCTGGTGGGGCTCGTTCAACCCTCAAAGCCACTGAAGTACAGAGGAAAGTAGTTGTCCTATGAGGACACAGGAAACAGGGCAGATTGGCTCTCCCAAGGTCAGTCACACCCAGCCCACCACAGCACTTGATTATTTGAAAAGTTATTTTATTCTGGTTTATGTTGTTATAATAAAACCTGCCGTCAGAGACAGGAGTTCAGGGTAGGGAGCATATATATTGCAAAGAAATGCAGGGCAGACCCACATTAAGACTCTGGCTATCTCAGGTTCCCAATATGTAATGCTTAATATTTTATGTTGAGGGTTTTTTTTCTCCCTCCATCTGCTGCCAGTGTTTAGGAGGATATTGAGATAAACTGTGCTCTGCCCAGCTTGACAACTCCCTATCTTTTGTTGTAATAATCAAAACATTGTACCAGAACGCAGTGATAACCAAAACCAGGAACATGTGCCTCTTCACTGTAGTCAGCTGATTTAGAGGTCTGTAATTAATTACAGAGAGTTAAAGCCCTTTTCTAGGCCATGAACCCGTTTCATTGCATCCTCAACTTTTTCCTTCGCCTTTCTGCCATATATCTCTTTGAACTTAACCTGAGACAGGTGAACACTTCTGACACCATGTCCAGTACCTTTCCTAGATGTTTTTAAAAGTATCACATATGTGCTGGTACATCACAGGATTGCTGAGATCTGTGAAATCTAATCCTAAACTTTCTGCCATGACAAATTGTTGGATTCCTTCTATGGCTAGCAGTCAGGAGCTACATATATTGTTTTATAACTGATTCTTTAGCTGATTGCATACATGTAGTTTTAAGCTTCTTAAGAGCAAGGCTGCACACTAAGTATGCAGCTCTGCAAGACTGTAAATTAGTGACACTGAAGTTCCGCCATATATCCCTGTCTCTGGGCAATCAGTCCTTCCCTTTGTGTTGTCTGTATATTGTATCAGATTATAATTAAAATTGCTAAGAAATATCCCGCCCCCATTTATCTTCTGATTTTCTTCAGCTCACAATTCATCAATTATGATTGCTGGCATCCAAAAAGAATTGGGAATGTACAGCCGGAGCAAGACAGAATTATGACAGTACTGATACAGATCAAACTTAACTGCTATGGAAAAACGCCCTGAGGTTTCATCTCAATACTGTAGAAACAGCAGTAAATTCTGTTTTGCTCTGAAGATGATTGTCTTGTCATTCTCAAAGGATGTATTACATTTAAAGTTGGGAAGAGGCAGACCATACTCCTCTTTCAGTGTTAAAACCTGTACTTTGAAGTAATTTTCAAGTTTATTAATTTCAACATTTCCTTCTGGGGTCAACTTTGAATATATGTGAGACCTCTAGGAGAGAGCAGCTATCTGCAAATACTTGTGCATCCTCATCAAGATTTTGGGTTAGTGAAAAAAACATCCATATAGAAGGTCTTTATGTGTAAGGTTTGTAATATAGTTCTGAGTGCCCTAAGCATCCTGAAAATGTTTTAACCAGATGAAATTTTTACTTTTTGTAATTGGAAATTCAGATATTCCCTTCCCAGAGAGCCTCCTCCAATGAGTAGCACTAAGTTGAAATCTTCTAATTCTGGGTTTCCACAAAAACATTTGCAGAAATGTTTTGCAATGACAGGCATCGACCAGAAGATTGTCTCTGAGGGACAGGATAGGAGGAGATGATTTAATGGGTTTTCTTCATAGTCATAACATTAACCATTTTCTTGTCTTTTTAAATTCCACACTATTTCTTCAGTAGTAAAGTAATAAGCTTATTTTTGCTTTTCAGTGAACTCCTTAGGTCTGTTTCAATGTTTTTAGTGCTAGTTAGAGGTGTGGTTGACAATAGATGAGGATTTTTATAGCCATAGGTATAGTTAATTGCTAGAGATGGGACTTGGTTTTATGATTCGTTCAGCCTGAACAGGCAGCCAGAATAGTTGAAACTGTATCTAACTGCACATTTGCCAAAATGTCAAACAACTATTATGCACATGTTGACCTGAATTATTCCATCCATCTACTTCTTTTATTTCATATTGGAATAACAGTAACATTGTTTGCTGAATGCCCTTATTTCAGAAAAGCCTAAATTCCACCAGCCCACTTTTCCATAACTCCCTCTTCCCTAGATGGAAACACCATCTTTCATCCAGCCCATTAAGTCAGTTTTGCTTTTAAATGATGAGGTACTGAAAGGAAACTACTGATAATGTCTTAACAAGTTAAAAAGCTTACTTGTTGAAGCTATGGTGGGATAATACGGCTATATATAGTAGCCATGGTGATATATAATAATTCATACATAATTTGTGGCATTCTTTCATTGCATCTAAAAAAGAAAAAAAAAAGTTATGAACACATTCGAAGGTTTCAGGGTTTAAAAATAGATTTTGTCACTGAAGACAAAAAAAAATGCTAAGAAGGTTAGGGGGGATTTAATGCAATAACACATGTTATGTGGTTATATTTGTAGAAAATAGAAAGTTTCTACAGGAGTAGGATTTCAGTGCAGTCAGTTACCAAAGTCTTCATGTTATCATCTCAGATGAGGAAAAAAAAATAGTTGTCTGAGCATTTACAGCTGTGATTTCTGTTCTTTCTGGTATGTTTGAGAGAACTCATCTAAACCGTATTTGCACTGAAGGCAGTAGGCTAACCTGGTTTATATAAGGTCAAGATGTAGTCAGGGGGCAGCTTTTTTAATATAGTTTGAAAACTATGCTGGGAGAAAATGTCTCCATTTTCACTTCATAAGCAATCCTTCTAAGCTCTAGAGGGGGGAAAAATATGAAAATTTGAAATGTCACCATTTCCGCATATATTTTATAACAGAAGCAAGATTTGCCAGATTTCAGATCCAAATATCTGGGCAGCTAACAACTCTTCATGTTTCCTGTAGATTTGTCCAAAGCTTCTACAATCTTTTAGGAAACACACCATTGTGTCATTTCCATAATATGCAAATACTTTTTGTTTACTTATTTTCCTCTAAATTGACATAAAGCCAGGAAGCTGAAGAGCATTACGTTGTCATAGGTAGGTACAAATCCTTTACATGTGCAAGGCACGTAGTAACCTTGACACTTGTGGAGAATAGTACAGTTTTAAAATATCCTGTTTTGCCAATTTTAGCTCCTTCTGTCCCAGGTATGCTGACACCTTGTTGATTCTTTTCTAAAAGCCAACTGTGATAAACAACTTGTGACAATCTTCTGTTCTTGGACTACCTGTAAACAACTTGGCTTTCTTTACAGATATATCTGTTCACATTTGCCTTGTGCATATTGTGTGTGTACAACATATGTTAGCCTCCAAAAAATTATGCCCATTTCTGCAAGTGTTTCTTCAGGCATTATCATAGGCCTTCTGCCTTGACAATGCTCCATGGGTTTAAAGGACCACAGTGAGGTCATGAGATAAACATTTGCACAGGTGCTCAGTTTACAAACATAAATATTTCATCATTCTGTAAATAGTTCAGTAGGGGGAAAGGGAAAAGGTCACCTTCCCCACCACCACCTTTTTTGAGGGAAGGGGAAGTTGTGGTCGTAATACTTTCAAGATGTGAGTAAATCAGTTTTTATTTCAGAGCAATAATGTGGATTTAGAGCATTTTGAGCCATATACTGGTGGAGATACGTGGTCCTGAGGGCCAGACTGAATCTTGTCTGAAATAAACCTCACCCCATGTCTGATGTAAAAGCTGAGGCATCAGCACCAATTGTTTTTTAGTGTTGGTCTGTTACTATTGTTCCAAATTACTCATTGATGTGAATGCAGAAAACGTTCCTTTCAAATTACCATTTAAGTTTTCTAACTTCAGTAATACTTTTTTACCGAGCTGTTTGGGTTTTATTTTGATAATTTCCCAGTTTGCTTCATTGAAGAGACACAACTATACAATGAAAATCCACTTGAGGTGGTTTTACCAAAATAACAGCAAAAATAACACTGAATTTCTTAAAATATTATGTAAAACAAATGATACCTTAGAATTCATGGCCTGATAATCTAAAGAGATGAACCTAATTTGTACAGGATCATTTTTCTCTTTTTTCCTTTGCATTGTCTCCTGCCATGCCATGTGACATGTGATTTACTACAGCCAGTCAAGCTTTTGTTGAGTTTGCTACTGGGACAAACACTGAGAATACTGAACAGTACTAAATGATGGGATAAGAGAGAGAAATAGATATGTGTATAAGGGCTGAAGAAGAAGCTTACATATGTGGATTGTGCAAGAAGTAAGACTGATTGGAATTACTGACATGAAAGAAAGGTGTTTGAGAGGTGTTGAAAAAGGAAACAAACATTTACTGATCTGTGAAAACAGGAAGGAAGATGAAGAAAAATGCTTTATATGACATTTCTCATAGTTTTTCTTTTAAGGTTGGAAGACAAAAAAGGTCTTTTTTTAGCCACGCACCAAAGGTAAAGGCTTGTCACCAATTTCACTTACACCTCACTTCAAATGAAATAACTTCCCAGTTCCTTTTCTTTTAACAATTAGAACCAATTATCTGTTCAGAAAGATTTTGACACTCTTTCCTAGCAAATCCTTTGTTGCACTGCATGTTTTGGCTCAATTATTCTTTTGTAGAAAGAGCTTAATTTTAAAATAACATTGTTTCCATATCCAAGGAGCAGTTAGCATCACAGCTGTTTTCCTTTTTTTCACTTCCTGATCTTCTCTTGATTCTGTTACACCCAAAATGGAATCTACAATATAAAAAATGCCCTTCTATGTATATGAGGGATGGCTATGCTTTCAAGTAGTGCTAAGTCATGCTCTTTAAATAGTATTATCTTGTTAATTCCACATTTTCTTTGTGACAAATTAATCCTCTTCAAAGTACATTCATTCAAGAATTGTTCAAACAATAATTTATGAATGGAGCTTTTATCTTGAGCATCCAAGATATAATACAGACACCTGGCAACAGCAACTGCTTTAGTGCATATGTTCTCAGAAAGATTATTTGTGAAGTTTAAATGATAAACTTAACTTTAGACTTAGCCATTTAACATTGAAATTTTTTAGTGGTATCTTTACTGGCAATTTTCTACAAAGTGATCTTCTATCATCTAGTTCATAATGTACCTAAGGATTGGTGAGCACGTTAGTTTTGGTTGCTATTTAATATATTTTCTAGAACATTTGACTGTATTTCATCCTGTATGCTGGCTCTGAACTGTCTGCATTACATTTCATATTTATGTTACTTAATGTCTCTAACCTTAATGAAGATACAGAATCTTCCAGAACAAGCACTTATTATTATTGTTTTTATTATTCATATTTTAAAATGGGGAAAAAAAAATGATAGAGCAATTGGAAACACATTTAATTAGGATGCATTTGCTTAAATAAAGTGATGAGGATAGATAGGGCAACAAATACAATTCCCATGAATAACTATTTGCAGTATTAACATGCTCTTTCCATATACAAGCTAGGTATTTTTCCGTGTTACCTCTTCTTGCTGTATCCTGTATTTCTTCATATTTTTAAGGTGAATCAAATGAAGTCTTAGAGAAGCATAGAGCTGGAACTTGATTCAGAATCGTCTTTCTGAAGAATTATGTTTTGCAAAACAAATGGCCGTATCCTGGGGTTCTTTCTCAACTTTGTCTTGTTGCTGGATACTGATATACTTTAGAGGCTGTCATGTAGCAATGTACATTCATATCCTTTGTAAAATCACCTATAATGATTGCAATATCTATTAGAGAAATTCTGAATCTCTCCTTTCTGATTTTCTGATCTCCCTCAGAACAATGATGCTAAGCTTTTCCTCTGTTCACACAGTTTCAGAATCCTAGTTATTTTTATTTTAAACATTTATGAATTTATGACCTAATCAATTTCCAAAGTGTGTTTCTTCCACTGATTTTTTTCCAGTAGGTTTTTTTATTTTCTTGTGTTACTTTTAGTATTTACCTTTGGACATTAAGAAAAAGAATAAATTTTTGCTTCCACATCTATTGGATTTTTCTTGGGTTTTCTTTCTTTTTTTTTCTTACTGAGTTTCATTTTTGACAAAAATTGTAAGAACAGAATTTCCAAATGGCATTAATAGGATTCTAATAGGATAGCAAATTGTGGAAGTTAGTTCAAAAAAAGGCAGAATTTTGAACAAAATATTGCTCCTCAGCCTTGCTCCTTCTGCATTATCTTCTAAACTCTATTGAAAAGAAAAATCCAGAAATGTGCATTAGATTGAAGAAGCATATATATGGCCACATCAATGTGGCCTATCTAGTTCTTAATTTTCAGTACCAGTATGAATTGTTCATTATGAATTTTTAATATAGCTAGCAGTTGTGTGTTTCCAAGTGCAGAATGCACAGGTATTAGCACATAAATTTCCACATACAGCTTTTGAAAGCTTTTCTCAAAACCTTGGCTTTTGTTTCCTGCTGAGCTCTGTTACTACTTCTATTCTTCAGGCTCTAGTCAATCTTCAAAAATCATCTCTCTTTCTATTTGTATGAGGGTAAATGTACTAAATTTATTATAACACTTTATTCCCATTTCTTATCTTCAAATCTAAAGCACTTTAAGATTCTTTGTATGGAGGACATAAGATGAAGCTAAATTAAACGAAACTGAATTCAGCTGAATTTATCTGACTAGGCTAACAACTTTAAAACTTAACAAAAGAAGTTAAGATATCTAGTTAAAGTGATATATTAGACAAGAGGACACTGTCCTAAATACTACCTTTTTTACAAAATCTTCAGGGGAGAACAGATACTTGAGAAGAATTTCCTGGATTATCTTTGATTTGCTGCTGATATTATTGCTGCTACTAAAACCTGAGAAAGAGCTTTTGGCAGTTACCATAATGTTCACCTGGAGACTCAGGAGGATCTGTAGAGCACTAAGGTCTCACTTAAACTGACAATAAAGGAAAAATGACTCAAGTGAACATGAAGAAGTTAGAATGTATTATAGAGAAAAATTATTTAAATCTAAAGGGAAAAATGATTTAGCGAGAGGGAAAATTAAGCCCGGTTTATTTATACTAAGAGTTATGCTATTTATGATTGTACCTTGAATTGAGAGATTTATTTTACACCGAGTTATTTTATTACGCCAATAACTTGGTATTGTTGCAAAGAAGAGCAATTACCCTGGTAGATAACTTATAAATCCTGGTAGATAATATATAAACAGATTTATTTTCTGAATCCTAGTAGCTCTGCATTAAATACAGAATGGATCTTGTCCTCCATATCCAAACTATGTTAAACACAGCATGACCAAATAAGTCTAGCAATTATGAATCTTTTCCTTCAGGAGCCTGTGACTATACCTGATCAAAAAGGATTAAATAACTTTTTCAAATCAAACATAGCTTTTTTTTTTTTTTTCTCTCTACAGAAGAGAAGATTATGTGAAAGGACTAAAATTGGTGAGTATAGTAGTATGGTGATCCTCCCACACAGAAAGGGAGTCAGGATGACTTCTCTCAGCCCTGTGAACTCCCAATTACCCCCCTGCTGTCTTTCATCACTACCAGATTATCACAGATTCAGAAGTTTTACTCTCTTAGAATGTCTTAGCTTCAAGAAGAGAAAACTTTGTCAACCATGTTGCCCATAATGGAACTAGTAATTAATTGCACGAGTGTATGAAAGGTCCTTCTTCAGTTTGAAGGCTTTGTCTTTGTATTTGTCTTGCTCCTTTTGCTTTCTCACAAATAGCTTTGTTCTGGAATTCTAGATAGTTCCTGCCAAGCAGAAAACCCAAGAGCTGTGTGCTATTTATAATAAATAGGTTTATCACACATATTTCCTAAAGAAAATAAGCAAAGGCCACATCTTCAAATGTGTGATAGTGTGGTCTCATATCCTGCAGACAGATTACACCAATTTACAGACACTGATGTCTCATCCGCTCTTTTTATTATTTGGAAGTTAGGCTAAACTGATTTGATTTGGAGTTGTTTTTCAAGGAGTATTTTAAGGCACAGGCATTGAGTTCACATATTAACATAAGACTTAACTGATTATTGACATTAAATTTATATTTGACAATGGGAATTAATACAATTTGTGTTAATCCATGACAACACATCCCTTGAAATAGCTGACTTGGCTTGAAAGTCCATTTTCGCAGTTGTTTTCATATATTGACTTCAAAATCATGTGAAACCTTTGGCATACACTGCTGTACTTTTTTACTGTTTTTTTTTTTTTAAGTTTGTACTTCTTAATGAGATTACTTTTCAGGGTTTATGAAATGTTTTGTCATAAAGTGGTCATTTAATTCTTGCCTTTTAATTGTAGCATACCATTATTGCTTCTGATTTATCCTCTTACAAGCAAATTTAATCACAGGAGCTCTGTTTCCTTCTAATCTTTATTAGAATAGCAGAGAGAACACTCTGTACATGTATTATTTAGCAAATAACTATTTTCAAAAAAGACTACAATTCCTGAAAATCAATGGAGCAAAATTAAGGTTTTGTTAAAGTGGAGAGTAATGTGCAAGTATCTGAATGGCTAAAAAGAAAACATTTAGAAAGAGAATATAGCAACGTTCATATACCAACATCAGCTAATAATCTGAATATCTGAAGTTCTGCTTACATTCTAAAAGAATAAATGTTCCAGTAAGTTACCTGAATATCATTATCTCTGCTATTATATCTAAGCAATCTTACCTCACTAATATTTCGATTAATTTAAGTAATTTTCTTCGTAACCATTTAGAGCTTTTCATAGTATTTTGTACACTTAAAAAAAAAGAAAAAAATTTGTTGCTTCACTTTTCTCAGGAAATAGTAAACAATGATGCCAAAAATATTTAATTTACATTGCCAGAATTAAAGTGAAGATATCTCTTCCTCTTCTCTCATGCGCCTCAATTTTCCATTATGCTGAATTTTCTAAAGAATATAGTATAAATATCAGTTCTTAAAAATCAAACTGTGTGGAATTGAGATGGGAGTATTTTCAGTTACAAAATGGATTGCTTCAGCTTACTTCGTTTTATTTAGGAAAGAGATTTTTTTTATCTTTTCCTGTTATTATGAGCCAAAAAACCAAACACTTATATATTATGAGACATCATTGCCACAGTATTATTGTGCAGGCTTCTCCCACCTGCTCTTTGGAATGTAACAAAATATGAAGCCATTAAAAAAAAAGGCTTTTTAACAGCATTAGCGACATCTGCTCGCCATACTTTTTACTGGGTAGTAGTTCAAGAATTACTATAACCAGAGTCATCTAGTGTTTAACACACAGGGAATAAATAGCAGGTACTATTTTTATGCGAGCTTGTCCAAGCCTTTCTCATCAGAACAAATGTGGTTTTGAAAAGTTTAGAACAAGGAAAGTCACCAGATTCAGACAAATCTGTAAAGCTCTCCATTTATTTTCTAAAATTTTTCAGTGACTGACATGGGAGATCCAAGCTTTAAAGTACTAAATAAAATGAAATGAAGAAAATATCAAGAAATAACCCAGGGGAGACAATATCCTTATTTGAACAAAGGGATTACGTGAGTGTGTTCTCCTTACATTTTTGCAGTTATCCCAATGTACACAGCTAATGAATCTATTTACTTTTCTTCATTTTCCACTACATTCTTGATTTCTTTTATTAACAGTGATGCGTGTTGCATTCTTCTGACCAGGGTAGCCGACTGTTTGGTCTGGTAGCATGCTCCCAGAGACCTGCAATAGCAGCTCTTAAGCTTTTGTTCCCTGTTTAGAGTTTGATGTAAATATGGCTTTGTGAAATAAAATACGCAAGACAGACGCATATTCTTTGACCTCTACTCATAAAATAACATGAGGATTTAAAAATCCAGCTTATTTTAAAGGAGTCAAGTATTCATCTTTCATGAGCACAGACAAATACTTAAAAAAAACAGAAAGAAGTTCCTACGTGCTTTGTTATTGCCCATTATGCCAGAAGTGACTGGTGCCTTGACAGGGTCAGTAAGATTCAGCTGTTTCAATAATTTCTAGCCAACTCTGGACTTTTAATTAAAGTTACAGGTAAATGTGTGTTGAAATTCAAAGGCTTTGAAAACTTTGCAAGGATAGGGCGTCCTCTGCAGTGGAAGGGTGAATATCAGGATATCACTGATTCTGTGCCACCTTAAACCCTGATGGTTACTCGCATTAAAGTGCT
>JARCZZ010009891.1:0-31655 GCA_030323915.1 Brotogeris chrysoptera | reverse complement strand
TGGTGAGGCACTGGAATGGGTTGCCCAGGGAAGTTGTGAATGCTCCATCCCTGGCGGTGTTCAAGGCCGGGTTGGACTGAGCCTTGGGTGGCATGGTTTGGTGGGAGGTGCCCCTGCCCATGGCAGGGGGTTGGAACTAGATGATCTTAAGGTCCTTTCCAACCCTAACTATTCTATAATTCTATGAAGAACAGCTGACACAGGCAAGGGAAGCTGCGAAGTTTGTAAAAGGAAGTACTTTGAAAAGGCAGTTGAAGACCTGTCTCTGCTGTCTAGAGAAGATTCAAATCTGCATTTATTACTGCAGACGAAGTCTGAGAGTCCTGCTCAACACTTGCCTAATGTTGGACCAATGAATAACATCAGTGCTTGGAAATGCCATCTTCCAGCTTCTGCTTGATATGAAATATCTTTCTTTCTTTTTGGCACAGTGATCCATCACTTTCTGTCTGAATTATGCAAAAGTGACTGTTACAGTTTAGTACAGAATAGGTGTTTACACTTACTGTACCAGGTTAAATGCAGAGTAGTCTGACTCTTGTAGTATCCAGTTTTTGAGAGCACCTATGCAGCTCTTCACTTGCTGCCAACCAGTCATGTGTCTGAGTCATATGGCACCCCTTCCTGTTGTGTGTGACAAGGAGTGGACAAGGGCAAGAGCTTGGGCATGCAAGAATATGCAAGGAGAAGTGTTCATATCTCTCTGCACCTCCCTTGAATGCAGTAGCAGAAACAGCCATTCCCACTTTGCCTTCAAGGAGCAGATGTGCCTGCCCATTGACATTTCTGGCTTCTGTTACTGTGAAAGCATTGTGCTTTGCTGAAATCCATCCATTGTCTTTCAAGCAGCTTCAGAAGCCAGATGAAGGTGTTCCTCCTAGATTTCAAAGGAAATACTGATCAGGCTTCAGAAAAGACCACATGTGGATATCTGAACTTTTCTGACACATGAGCTCCTATGGGACAATGCAGGCATCAAAGTTCAGGATGCAGCAACTAATAGTTGGAGACAGAGCCTCTTGGCTAGAGAGACTTGTCTGTAGGATAAATTCCCAGAGGAAATGGGAATATCATTGGAAATTGCTGGAGTGCTTTCCTTGGTGAAAAATTCTTTCCATCATTTAGGACGATGCTCAGAACGCCAATACTGTTGCATTTATACCCCCTTTCAAAAAAAAAAGTTATTAAAGTCAAAAGCAAAACCAAAAATAAAAGACAGCGGAAGGGTTTTATCCTCACAGAAAGAGGCAGGCTAAACATTTGGATAAGCCTACTGGAAATTTCACCTTTTCCAGTGGTCTTTCTTAAGCAGTGTTCAGGGAAGCAAGTATCATGTCATTCATGGCTGTTTTTTCTTTGTTTATATCATTACATGTATTTTGGAGTCAATAATTTGTAGAAAAATTTAGGTCTGGAAAACAAGTGTCATCTTTTTAAATGAAGCTTTATATGAAAGAAGACATTATATATGTCTGTGCCAACTAATGGCTCCTATGCAGAGTAGCAAACTATAAAAATGTTACTTTAAAAGGTGAAATGCAAAGCAATTTCCTTTTTCATTTTTTCTTTTGCTGCGGTTGTTATGTTAAGAAAGGTGAACAGGACAGATATCAGGAGGTGCTTCCTGTTTGTGCAAACAGATGACAAATTGGCATTAGCTATACACATAAGATTATCAGAATATCTTAACCACATGCGTCACTTTCAAGAGGACTTTTCCAAAGCACTTTCATTTCCTTTTAAATTAATCTATTAAAAATATGTGCAGATATGGCAGCTACTTAAATGAGTATTGGTTAATTGTACATAATACAACATTTTTAATTACCAAACTTTGGTTAAGAATAATACGAAATACGCCGTGGCAGGTATGTATATTGGAAACAGGTTAGACCTGCCTGGAGAGGAAGGAGAGTAAAAAGAGTGAAAAGAAATGGCATAACTGGGCTTCTAGCAGGCTGTACAGTCAAGAGACATGTGCTAGCTCTGGATATCTCTTCCTTACTCTGCAGGAAAGGAGGATACTCCTTTCCTTGTAAATGTATTGTCCGAGACACCATTGAAAAAAAAGGAAGACATCAAGGATGTGACCTCACAAGGCCCAACGTCAGAACGTAAAGCCCTGGCAGCTATTCAAGAATAGGTCATCAATATGGCATTTCCTTACAGCCGTTTCTGTGATGAAGAGCTGCTATTTTCCCATTCCCTTAATTCAAACCATTCTTAAACCTCATTTTTTGGTCACCTAAACTTGTAACCGGTTTGCTGTCTTCCTGTAACAGAAGTTCCAACATCACCAGTGTTGTAATCCACTTCTAGTAGCAGTTTATCTGAGACTAATAAAATGGTCTTGTTGGTATGTTTGTCTCCCACCAGGCAGTAACAAAGAATTTACAGTCAACTGATTCACCCGGTCTTTGCACTGCTAAACCAAAAGAAACTGAATTTTTTCTTTAGTTGAGAAATTGCAACCTAGAAGTTAGGGAGGGAGAAGGGCTCATAGGCCTTTCTTAGGTGTCCCTGTCACCTTTCTAGTCAAATGATGAACGAAGCAGTCTTTGTCAGGTGTTTTTCCTGATGTCATGTGGAAGACTGTGTTGCAGACAGAAATAAGGGCTCGGCCACCAATTCGTACAAAGTATTTTTAGAATGATGGTCTGTAGACTGAGTTTTTTAATGCTTATCTGTCTCTAGTAGCACAGCAGTCAGGACTTCCAAAAACAGAGTTTTGGATTAACGCCATGAAAACAGCGGGCAACGGAGACTAGAAGTTCCTCATAGCATCCCACTGGTCCACTGGGACCAGTGCATGCAACCTTCAGCCTCTTGACTTGTTGTGGTTTAAGCTTTTAAGTTCAGATCAGCACCCTTGATGAGCTTTGTGGATATGTATGTGCCAATCGGTGTATCTCCCTCCCTGCTCATGACTTCTGGGCTTGATCTTACACCTGCCTGGTGATCTGGACTTCTGTCTGGCTATGGTAACTGTCAGGTGGACCTGCTTTGCTTTGCTCTTCTCATTTGGACCCTGTGGGAACACAGCATGTTTCAGTGAGGCCACTGCCTCTGCTGGCCTTGTCATCACCCTTGGCTTTCAGCTTGCCTTTCCTCTTGGAGCAGCACCTCCATGCACTTGCTCCCCTCCAGCACCTAAGATTCAGGATAAAGAAAAATGTCACCTGAGATAATCTGGGTGCAAGATAGTTGGAGTCTGTCAGATGTGCAAACTGAGTCTGGATATAAGAGGCTTGATGCATCCTTCTTACTTAGTTCTGAATCATGTTAAGTCCCAGCCCCCAGATCATTTAGTATTAAACTTAATTCTTTTCATAAGGAACTGACAAACCACAGTCACGGAAGAACTGCCTGGATTCAGTTAAATAGATTAGACTGGCAGACACTTGTTATTGAAGGTACTGCTCAAGAAAGGAGCCTACATACTGGGCCCTTGGTCATCCTTACCATTTAATAATGACCTTGTTTTTTGCTACTCCAGAGAGCTCCATTATCTGAGACAAGGCTCCTGTGGAGAGTAAGGAGATGGGTGCGAGCTCATGTGTGCTGTTGGGTGCTAGTGCCAGGATGCAAATATATTGTGAAATGCATACATTGGTAGCTGATTGCTTAGTAGGGATTCTCAGATGGTTTAGAAGCATCAAATAAATCAGAATAGGTATCTTCATGTGAAATCTTACTGACTTCTCACAGAGTAAGTGTGTTAGCATGGTCAGAAAACACTGTGGTACACAAATCATAAAATTATGGAGGGGAGGTCTGCAAAATAATTTCTGTGAGGCAAGGCACAGTATTGGTCTGGAAATCTCTTGCACATTTTTTAACTGGAATTTGCAATGCTGGATTAACAAACTTTTTTTTTGCTTTTTGGTTTGGGTCTACTTGAAAGTCACGGATCTTCATGTATTCCTGCTGTGATAAAGTTGTCTGGAGGTGTTTGCACAGTCCACACTGGAAATCCATAGCCTTGATCTCCATCTTCTGTGGATCTAAGACTTTAGCTGCACTTCCTAGTTTTCCTTACCTTTACTCTGTGGGATTGGCCACAGTCCCGTAGTCCCATAGTTCCTGCTGCAGTTCCCCGAATCTTTGCTCTTTTGAGCCTGATTTTGTGCATGTCCATCCTGTAATCAGAGATAACTGTGGGGGGAAACAACTTTCTTGCAGTTGAGATAAAGAACCCTAATGTGCCTGGTTTTGGTCCAGTTTGTAAAGTGATACTCAGATAAGTGGGCCATAATGTTTAGATTAATCCTAAACATTCAGTGTTCATGTACCGTTAAGAGTTTCAGCCTTTAATACTTACTGTTGTTGTGTGTTGGATATTCTTACCTTGTTAATATAGTTAAGAACTGATGGGTTATGTTTGTCTCAGTCTCCAAAGGTAATTGAAATATTCTGAGGGTAATGGAAGAAGAGGTTTTCACAGCTATTTTGATCTAATTTGTCAAGTCTGTTATTTCTGGGAAGGGGGTTAGCAGTCTTCACATGGAGCTCTCCAGAGTCCGTCAGTCCATAGCTGTAGTTTATCAAGATACCTGCTGTAAACCTTGAAAACTAAATAGCTGCCTTTGTAAGGAATTTGCATTTTTTTAATTGAAAGTAATGGATTCTGTGCATGTTATTTTAAAATGCATGCTAAGGAAGTAGACAAGTCTCTTTGTAATGCTGGGTAGCAGCACAGGACAGGGAGGATGCAAAACCAAACTGGAATAGGCAGCTCAGTATTGAAGCTGAGGGCACACCTGGAAAGATCTATTTCAATCTACTGATACACTAGAATACTGCTAAATTAATACATTTATTGTAGATTTTATATTCCATATACATTATTCTGTATGACTTCATGTGCTTCAAAGGAATATGTCATAGTCCTGTTGGCATTTTTCAGTTCACCAGTTTAATGTGAATGACCATGGAAGGATTATTTTCTCCTCAGGTCTTTTCAAATGAATAAAACCAGGCAAAGCAGAGTTAGTGAAGTGTTCTTGCTGAGCTGTAGAGCTTTGTAGACTTTCAGAAAGCCAAAGTTAATGAATTAAAACTCAACATAATTCTGAGTTAGGGGAACTTATAGATAGGGAAGTACAGGGCATGTGATTTTCCACGACCACAGAGTAGTGCAGTGGTGTCAGTAGAAGATCCCTCTCTAGGTTTAAACTACAAACCAATTCTCCTTTTTGCTACACTACACTGTTTGGTTAATGCAAGGCTTATACAGAATCCTTTGGTTAAAACCTCATGACTTGTAAGCAAATGTTTTATACAGTACGCAAAACAGACATGTAGAGACAGTCATTTTTTAAATTTCTAATCACTAACAGAGGAAAATATCCCTTAAAAAACAGTGATGACTCCTAGCTATTGCACATCTTCGCAGGGAAAAAGGTGCTCTGGTATATGAGAGGCTGGAACACTTCAGAAGCTAGAGTTTCAAATCTCGCGACTCCCCATATACTTTTAAGCTTGCTATTGCAGTGCCCCCTGTGGTGTCTGGGTTGGTTGGGTCTCCTCTAGTGAGAGAGGAAGAAAACAAAGGAAAGGGCAGGAACACCAAATAAATGCTGATTTTTTTTATTTATTTATTATTTTTATTTTTTTTGTGTGGTCTAGGAACAGGTTTAGCTGCTGGTGATGTGACTGAACAGAGAGCATGTAATGCTCCAGGGGTACATAAAGGCAGGAAGCGCCCTCGCTGAGAGAAGAAAAGAAAAATCTCTCTTAAGGGGAAGGTCTTCTGAGAGCCAACATTATAGAACCAAAATAGAGCAACTAGAGGAAGGAAGTCAATGTCCTATATATACAGAAAGGGAGGGGGATCTTCTCCATAGTAACAGGGGGAGCAGGGGAGAGGGAAAAGGGACAACCCAAGCTGCAAAAGATGTGTTAACAAATTGTACAGAAAAGAGAGATTTGGGGTTTGCTCTTCTTTCCTGTGGTTTCAGTGTGATACAAAGTCCCATTTAAAAAAAATAATGTTTTCAGCCAATAAAATGAGGATTAATTATTTTGGGACAGTTATAAAGCTTGTACTTTAGTATTTGTACTTTATATTCTAAACATCTTTATTATTACAAGACTTGAAGCTTGGTTGTTAAAAGAAAGTTTCAGTTCTGTGATTTACACAGTATGTCCGTTACTCCTATGTATTTGTATTATTGCTGTGTAGTTACAAAATGTTTCGGCGCTGGAATACAGCCAGATTTTGCAGTGGCATTTAATACACAGAAGTTAGGTGAGGTGGCCTGTGTGTCTGAAACAGTAATGCTGGTGTCACAGGAGTAATCACTTGCGTGGAAATCACAGATACCCTGAAGGTTGGGATTGTTCTGAGTTCCCTGATGTGGTTTTGCTGATGCACTGAGAATCCATTTTTGCTTTTTCCAATCACTTGTTTCTTGCACTCTTTTGCTCCAGTTAACTCCATCAACAGTCTTGCAGAGCACTTGCAGGACCTGCTGTTGCATGTCTTGCCAGGCAAATCCCTATCAGAAAAGAGAGTGGTCCTTTAGCCTCCGAAAGCTAGCGCTGTAGTAAAGCAAATCTTTAACAGTTGGTGTGAAACAGCCTTTCCTCCTCCTGTTAATTTACAGTGATTACTTCTAATAACTAGTAAAGCAGTAACCAATCCCAATTTTAGCCTCATAAGAGCCTGCAGCAGTGTTTGTTGTTTAAAACAAAGTATTTACTCAAACCTTTACCTTTCGTATTATATGGGATGGATGATCTTTTTGTTTTAAAATACCTGTAGGTTTTTTTTTGCAAAGATTGACACCAGTGTCTGGTTTCAGGGTGGGATGATTAACTGGAATAGACTGTTTCCTCCTTTACGACATAGACATAATGCAAATTATCAAGATCATCGCCCGTCTGAACAAGACACACCTCCGCCTACTGAGGTTTCTGAAGAGCAGGTAAACGCTTTTCTATTATGAAATGTCATTAGAAACCTGGGTAGGAATTGTCTCTACTGACTTTTTATTATCTGTTGAGACAGTTCCTTAAATGTTCTCTATAGCAGCACAAATTAGAGTACCGGATAACAGTCACAATACAGAGGCAGCAAATTGCCATTGCTATCCAAATCAGAGTTATAGATCAACTTGGGAGTTTCTGCTTTTATGTGTAACTGCTTGCGTTTTGTATTTAAAGATAAAACAGTTTCACTAGTGTTGGCTGTTCAAATCTGATTGAAAAGAAATGTTTCAAAGAAGGAGGAATAGATGTCATCATTTGTCTTGTAGACACTTCCTTCGCTCAGATCTGCAGCTTAGGTTTCCAATTCAGTTGTATTGAAGTTCCATTTTTTGGAAATAGGAATTTTATGCTAGCTGTGGACTGCAGTGCACACTTGCTCTAAAATTTGGATGTTTCCCTCAGAAATGTGGTTCACTGATTTTACATACTGATACCACAGAGAAGTTTGTGTATTTTCTAGCAAGTATAGATTTTGACTTACTGTACAGACTTTGACCTCTAGACTTCTGTAGATAGTTTTAGTCTCAAAAAAGAGGGTGATTTACTAGGAAATTTAAGAATTAAAAGGTTAGTCTTATTTCCCCATTCAGGATTTATTGCCTGCAGTCAAGTTCTCCAGGTTGTAGCCCATCTGCAGTTAGCTGCATTGGCCGTTTTATAGTCTAAGGTCTGTACTACCCTTGAGCAAGAGTAGTTTTCAAGGGTGCATTTTTCTTTCCCTTTACCCCCTTTTTTTTTTAGAGAGATGAGTCAACACTTAGTAGCATCGTGCTGTCATTTGTTAGTTAGTTTAAAATGAGCTTGTCCCAAACAGAAATCTTTGCTATGATCTGATTTCTAGTTTCAATTTAATGTTAGATTATGTTCTAAATATTCCAAACCCCAACTGCACTGGTTTTGACTGCAAAGCTGTTGGCATGCATCCAAAATGGGGGGAAAAAATCATCAGAAATAGGAAAGAAGAAAATAAAACCCCCACACTAAAGAACGCCTGAAACAAAACCCAGAAACTTACTTTTGGCTGGGCTGTAAGCCTGCTCAGTGCCAGGTATAGGGTGGACCGAAAGATCTCCCTCCTTTGTTGGTTTGTTTATTTGTTTTATTGACAAAATCTGATTATGGGAACTTTTATTGTTGGGCTGGAACTAATGGAATAGTTATTAGTCTGACTTGTGCTGGGTTCTTACCCAAAGCATTTATGCCCAGATTTGTGAAAGCACTGTATGCTTATGTTTCTCATGCATTGAAATTGTAAATTTCACCTTATTGCTGTCATTTGCAATGCTGTCTAGTTACCCTGCAGATAAAAATGTAATCTAAGCACCTTTGATTTCTCAGGACTGTCCTTATAACTGCACAAGGTGTCTTACAGTGGCAGAAATGCAAGGTTTTCTTCTGTTCTTCAAATTAAAATTTGCAAGTATTTTCAATGCTTGTGCATACAAAAATCTCTGCATTTCTTGTGGGTTTTTTAGCGCCTTAAATTACCGTTACCAGTACCTGCTTCCTTGAGTCGATTCAGTTCCTGTGGTTAAAATACACTCAGATGAAAAGAGCTTTTTGTTGTTACAATCTGTTCTCCCTGATATTGGCTGGATGTTTCTGTAAATGGGACCATTGCAACTCTATCCACAGCTTCTTAAGGTTAGCATTCATGGCAACTGCAGTAAAAAAGCCTTTCTTCTGAAATGTATTTCTGAAATGTGGTTAGCTTTTCTTCCCCTGCCTGCCCTTCTTCTCATAAAAAACCCAATCTTAGATGAAAAGTCACGAGAGAGGAGATTTTAGAAAGTTACAGGTTATGAAATCCAGTTTGAAGTTAAACTCTAGTTGCAGACATGTTGAAAGTTACAATTCATTTCTCTCTCTACCAGAAAGTGAGAAACTGACATAGTGTTGTAAGGGGGGGAAAGGGGGAAAGGCACATAAATGATCAGTATCATATTTGATATTCTGACAACCAAGATAGCAGTTTTCAAACATTTTGTAGTGGTGTATTTAGGTTAAGAAAAGGAGGACCCCCACCTCCGGACATACTTAGCAGTAGCATATTTCTCAGTAAACCACCAAAGCAGAGAAGATTAAAAATGCTGAAAGTTCTGGGGGTGTACTACAGGAAGGGGAGGTTGCTTTTAATGTCACCTTTATTTTAAAAAGCATTTAAATTACTTTCAGTATTAGTGCACATTGCTCTTGCACACCAGGAGGATTCTTTCAGTCATACTTCATTGAGAACTGTAGCTTTTAAGTTTACTTTAGATTGGAGTTTAACCATAAATTAAATTTGGTTACGCATACATTGCTTTTTACATGTGGCAGTTTGAATATCTGTTAGCACCGAGCAAAAAGCTGAGGTGTCAAGTACACAATGTTATAAAGAAGGATGGACATGTGGTTACTGATTACCAAAATCACTGTGTTAATGTGCCCTTTTCCAGGTAATCCTTCCATCCAGTGTCATTGACTTATGCTGTTTTGAGAATACATAGACTCCTTCCAAGAATTTAACTGAACCTGTTTTAAGTATTCTACTGCCTCTCTTTTAGGGATTTCAGGTTTATTTTAGAAACCGCCTAGAATGGATAGTTTTGAGTTCATTAATGGCCTCTGAAGAAGTAGGTATTTTGAAGGAAAGTAGAGCTGAGGATGTCTGGACAGGTTTCCGCGTCTGCTGTAAAACTTCGTATTTTAGACACTGTTGGATTCTTGAGGTCCTGTTCTTGCCAAGAGCAGCAAGCCTCAAGGTCAGATTGTAGTTGTAATGTGTGGTGCCATGCTTTCTGTTTTACAATTCTTTCAAAACTGGACCAGCTAGGAAAACACAGGTGTGGCATTTTCAGCAAACGGTTGGCTTTGAATGAAGTATCAGAAAGCAGTCATCTCTGCGGCAGTGTTCTCAAGCGTGCTATCCCAGTGCATCTTTGTGACAGTGCGTAGCCGTGCTTGCTCACTCTCTGGAGAGGCTCAACAGTCCTGTCAATGGAAAAGTGATCTCTGACACTGTTAACATGACTAATCCGCGCGCATTGTGAATAAAACTGGTTTAAAAGTGGTCTTATGTTATTTCTTTTCCAGATTGCACGGCTTATGGAAATGGGGTTTTCCAGGGGAGATGCTCTAGAAGCTCTGAGGGCTTCAAATAATGACTTAAATGTAGCCACTAATTTTCTGCTGCAGCACTGATGGTTTTCCGTGTGAAGGAACTTCCCTCGAAGGGTTTGTACGCATCTTGGAAGAGGATCAAAGCCACCTGCTGGACAGACTCGAGAAGGTCGTCCCCGCACGAGCGTCGGAGAAGGGAAACTGGCTCCGCGTGACTGGTGATTCAAAGCAGTGCTAATGAATGACGTGAACTGTTCGCAAGCCTTCAGATCACTGGGTGGTTTCTAGTCTGGTTGTGCTCTTCAAAGTAACTTTAGTTTCTAATTATTACTGGATATCACCTAAATTTATTTTTGAAATGAAATAGGTGGGTTTTTTTCTTGTAAATCCTCAGTAGACGTGTTATCAGGCTTAATGACTTGGAAAAGAAGCTCCAACAACCACAACAACTGATTTGCCTATCAAGGAAAATAATATTTTCTTCATTTACCGGTCTTGATTTGTCTAGCTTACATGTTCTTTTACAGTACTTGATTTTTGACTACAGTAATAAGAGGTTTGAAGGTCATTACAATTTCAACTCAGTAAAGGGTTATGGGACTATTACGTCATTCTTTGGAAAGTTTTATTAATGCCTGTAATATTTTGTTTCTTGAATTCCTTTTAAATAAAAGTTGTCATTCAGCACATAATAAACAGGTAGGATGAGAGAAAATTCATGTGCATATTGCAAGTCTGGTAAGTGACTGCTGTAAATTTAAACTTTTACAGACTGAGTGAATTGCTATTCAAATACAGGTCAGGAAGAAGATAGTCATAGGAAGCAATAAAGATGAATTGAATAATACAGTAAGATCAGAACTGAAATTATTTTAATGTCTTCCATGTCTAATTCAGACAGACTCGGTAACGATGGATGTATGCTGTGTCCCTGTGTGCTGGTTTCATTTTTTGAGCTGGCTACACACTGTCTTAAAAGAAAATGATAAAATGCTAATTTCTCTATTTATAGTTCTAGTTTTCTACTGTCAGAGATTTGGATGACCCTGCATTTGCCAAATCCCCACTGTAGAAGCAACTTGATTTTGATCACAGACTGGAATATTAACCTTAAGGATGATTCAGGCTTACACAGAAGGTAACAGGATGATATGCCAAGATAGTACAATATTGGGTTTGAATTTTAGAGTGATAAATAAGCTTGCTTGGCTTGACTCTCAGAAATGCTCCATATTAGCACCTCAGGAGTTTCAGGGTGGAGAGACGTGAACACCTTTATAAAACCAAGCTGAAGTAATACAAGATTTCAAACTGTGACTCTGTGAAACCAGTATACACATGTATCTCAAGCATTTAATATGTTTCTGTATGTACTTGTGTTTGTATATCGTGTGTATATGTGTCTATTTATATACACACAGGCACATTTAATACAAACATTTAGAATAAGGTGCAGGTCATCAGAAGCATAACACAGAAGGCAACAGCAGATACAAAGGGGAGAAGGTAAAAGAATACAGAAGAGAGAAGGATGTTTTGGAAATCAAAATGAACACGTGTATTAAAGTATAGATCTGCAGTCTCACTTGGCCTGGAAAATATGCCAGGAAACTACAGGACAAGATTCAGGGAGAGAGAGAGAGAGACAGGTACCTTTCTTTTTCTCTTTTAATTGCCTGATAAAACTGAAAAAAAAAGCCCTTTAGGCATACAAGTCCTTATCTGGAAATGACACCATATTTCTGCAGCTTTTGGCACATGGCATAGTTTTTAATAAGGTCAGAGTGCTGTATGTATTTTTTAGTATTTTCCAGTGGGTAAAATAAGGGGGTTTTGGAATGACTGTGTATTTTCCTGGGTTTTGATCGACTTCCTTCAGGGTTTGGCTTGCTGCTATGCTTACATTGTTTAGGCAGGGTCTGCTTTTCATTTGAAAGGTTTTGTTTGTATGAAGCCGAGTGGCTCTCTATGTGTGTAGGCTACGGACATTTCTGTGTCCAGAGAACTGTGAAAACCTGCTCCTACAAAGCGAAGGCCAAATGTAAGTTTAAAAAGCCCTACAAGAATTTGTATATGCAGACTAGTTAAATGCTTCGAAACAAGGACAGGTTTTAATTTTGAAGGTTATTCCTTCACAAATATTTTATCCAAAGTAGCAATAAAGAGTAGTGAATTACTTTAGTAGAAGTCAGATTTTGCCTGTAGGAAATAAAGGTCCACCTAGCCCAGGGTAAATTAAATGTGATCTGTGCCCTTTCAGACATTGCCCTGCTCTAGGGACGAGCACAAAGTGCGTTTATTCCTTGGAATTTTAAAATGTGGTGAGTGGCATCTGGAACATGTAAGTGGATATTCTCCAAGTCTAAATCCTTTCTTACTGTTACCTGTACAAGGGGTGTTCAAATGTCACTGTTGTGTAGAAAACCCCATTTTGCTGGGTGTTTCACAAAACATGGTCAAACGTAAGGGGTAAAATTCAGGTCCTGGTGATGTCAGTTGAAAACTCCCCTTGGCATCTGTGGCAGTCGTTTGTGCTCAAAATGCTTCCAGGGTTGTGATTTCCAATTAAGAAAAAAAATGAAGTGGGGAAAGGAGGGGTCTCAGATGCTGTTGAGCACGGTTCCTGTTTCATGCAAGAGCCATAGAAGACAGGTTCGCGCACTGGAGCTGGAAAACAGCTCTGTTTCCGCTCAGTGGTAAAACTTGCATGGACCATTTCTGGGAACACAAAGAGCATGTCCTTCACATCCCACACAGTGTTCGTCCAGTACGTTTTGAATATCTCATCGCGCAGTTCCTATTTTGTGTGTGACATGGTATTTTTCAGGCAGACAGAGAATACAGCATACTTTTTATGGAGAGGATTTGCAGTCCCTAGGAAATTCGCACTGGTTTTAGTAAAGCCAGGATTTGGTATTTTGAAATTTAAAGTAGTTTCTACTATTAAAATTTGTCTGCTGGACTGGGAGTGCTGTCGTCTGAGACATCAGAGAAATTTATTGGGGACTTTCCTAGACAGTTATGTGATATTTCACAATACACCCACAGTAAGGTCTGTAGTTGTGGAATCTGCCTGCTAAGCCACCAGGTTCTTAAGCCTTAACTTTTTGCTTAGAAGCTCTGTATTTACCAAAACCATTTTCCTCTCTCAAACCAAGTGTTAAAGGTTGCCTTCTACTTAGTGAGCACAGGGATTGATGGGGTTGGTTTGGGTACCAGCCTGTGCTGACTAGAGCTTGTTGTTGCCTTTGTGAACATATGATGGAGAAAAAGGTCTCGATGTCTTTGTCTGAAACAGAACAAGGAAGCAAGCAAAATGTAATGCAAGGTACTGGGCAAAGAGCAATAGGCTCTCCTGTTTGTGCGTGTGTGTGTATATATGTATATGCATAAATGTGTATGCATATGTATATATGCAGAGAGTGAGAATATTCATGTATTGCTTTTATGAAATTAACTGGAGCTAAGAGTTTGTTGAAGAAAATTAAAAGTCTGTGTTAAAAGATACCCATCTCACACAGTCTGTATTCGGAGTCTACATGCAGTTGCAAAGGCACTCAGATTTGAAAACACTCAGAACTACAACTCTGTTGTAGGGGAACTGCGTCTCTTTTTGGATAAATAAATGCACAGTATTCATTTGAAGTAATAGAGATTTTGATGCGTAAGTGTAATTAATGTCTTGTGTGGGTTCTTCCATGAGAAAAACCTAGATGAGATTATCTTTCTTTAATAGTGTAGCCATAGTAGTGTTTTATATAAATGAGTATAGATACTATTTCATTAAGAAAGTCACATAAACACACAAACACTATATGTATTTATATATGTGCATATTATATATATATATATGCTGACTTAAAACATACTGGGTTTGGTTTAATTTTTAGTAGGATTACATTTCCCGTCTGTGTATATATAAAAGGGTGCTTTGACCCACTCCTAGTTGAACTCGGAGAGGGTGTGTGCTACCAATAGTTTTCAGTCCAAATAGAAGACAAGAAGCGGATGATGGGAGCAGAGGAACAGTACAGCCTGATCAATGGGTGCCACCGGTGAGAACCTCAACAAATTGGTAGTTCAGCTGTTTGTCATTTGATTTTTTCCAGAGGAGAGTTTCAGAGGAAAGGAGGAGTTAGCTGGGCTCACGCATGTTTGTCGGGGACTGTCTCTAAACCTGGATGGCAGCGTTGGAGAAAGCAGGAACATACGTACTTCAAAAACGGGTGAAAAATTCCCAGAGCGTGGCTGAACTGAAAGCAGGACTTGGTCTTTTGACCGGAGATAAATAGGGACCATAAATGTCATTTAATTTTAGCAAAAGAGAGGACTTAAGGGATTTGAGGGAGGTGGACTGAGCAAAACCAGAGATGCAAGAAAAGGAAAAAAAGCAGAGGATGGACTGCAGAGGACAGGTCTGCGCTCCATTCTATTGCCTGAGTCCTCTTCTGGAACCCTGTCCCAGCGGCAGAGACACCTGCTCCAGAAAGGACACAGCTCCTCGCAGGTCCCACTGCTCTTTCCACAGAAGGTTATTTATAAATCCCCATGCCATAAGAGCACACCACGTTCCCAGGGACTCAAGTGTGCCGTGTAAAGGAGGCGCATCAAGAGCTTGCTCTTTCACGAGGCTTGTCCCTTGCCACTTCTCAGCATTTGCTTTGCTTGCAGGGGATAAAGGCACACATGCGCCTCTGAAAAGAAAAAAGTTTCCCGCATCGCCTGGCCCAAACAATCACCAGGGCTTGTTACTTGGTGGTCAGAAGCTTTTATTTTAAGTAGATACGTGCGTTCTTACATTACATTCTTTAACTGGCTTATAGAGGTGGATGCCACAACATGCAATAGCTTCAACTGAGGACAAGTTAAAGCACAGACTGAAGAGGTGTGTTGTACAGCACAGCGAGTTTACTGACAGGTAATGTGTAACTGCAACCAGGAGCTGTTGTCCCCCAGTGCCCTCCTAGAAGTTGGGAACCACTGCTAAGGGAAAAAAGCAATGCTGGCGAAGCTTGAGGTGCTCGTTTGCCGTCAAGATGCAGCTTGTCAGGCAGGTTGTCTGCAGAGGTCCTCTCACCTTTCTGCTCCATTCAGTTGCCTGAGCCCTTTTGCAGAAGTTCAGGAGAAACCTGAAATACACTGATACGCCTGTGTAATACACTGTGTTAGAGGGGCTTGGCTCACAGGGGAAGGTTGAGTTAACAGGGGTCACAGCATGAGTTTGCAAAGAAAATCTCAGTTTGCACTGTGTATGTGTATGTGTATACATACCCATATACACGGGTATGGTAGTGTCTTGTGACCACAGAAAGTGTACTCACTGCCCTTAGATAAAAATTCGGTTTTCCCTTCTCAGAGGACAGCATGGCAATAGTCTGCAGAACAGGGCGAAGCATGAAGGACCTGCGTTCTGTGCTGCTATAGCTCTATACGGAGAGCTATCCAGCATCCCAGTGAGCTGGCGTGTGCTTGCCACGCATTTCACAGCCACCCTGCTTATTAAATGCACCATGTTCCTGCAACACAGTGGACATGTGAGGGAAGCGCCAGCTGCATATCTTTATTTCGCTTCCCAGGCTTATTTTTAACCTCAAGGAAGGGTTTCAACTCCCTCTTCCAGCACTGTCCCTCTCTTCTCTGCATGGCAGCTTCAAGGAGGCTGCATTCAGGCCAATGGTAGTGTCACCCCGTCGACCCGTGGCAGCAGCTGGGAGGGCTTCACAAGCTGTGGGGTGTCAGAGAGGGAGCAGGAGGGGCGGCCGAGTGGAGCTGGTAGCGAAATGGGGATCGACGGTTCTCAAGAGGGTTCACCTGTGCGACAAAGCAAGGAGCGGGAAACACACGAGGTGCTGGGCGGTAGCTGTTCGGCTGGTTAAAGGAAGCGGCATCGTGCAAGGAGTTCAGATCAGGCAGATGAATGAAGCGTAGAGTAGGTGTTAACTGCGCCTCCAGACACAATGCTGTGTATGGTTTCTCTTCCACCGCAGTGAAACGCTCCGTTTTCAAGTAGCGGGGCAGCACCCCCAGGTGGGCGAGCTGGTGCGACACAGGATTCCTTCCTTAGTTCTCCTTTGCCCGGGGGGCTTCTTCTGATCCGTTCTGCTCAAGTCCCTTCCCTCCCCACCTCTTGGGTGTCCCCTCCAGCTCCAGCTGGCTGCCTGCTGTCCCCGGGTGGGTATTTTCAGCAGCGAAGGGCCCCAGGCTGGCATCAGTCCGGAGGATGAAGGCCGGATCCGCCTGTCACACGCAGCACTACATGAAGCTATTCGCCTATTTCTTTTTTCGAAGGTTTTTCCTGGTAGCAAGAAGATGAAACATGGGGGGGATGCCTTTGTCACTGAAATACTTCGGAGAAAAACAGAGCCCAGTAAGGAGCAAACAAGGCTACGTTTATAGTCCGCCTTTTTCTAAGAAGACTTGACTTTGCCTCAGCTGTGGGCTCCAGCCTGGCAAACCATTTCTGTGCTGTGGTCTTGAGAAGGAGGGTTGGCCACCACTGTGGACCTGTGCTCTGGTGTTCGTGTGGAGGCTCTCTGAGACGGGTAGCTACGTACCGCTGTTCTCCAGACAGCCCCCACCAGCCACACAGGAATTCTGAGTTGCGAAGATGACAGAGCCAAGCTCTCCCCCACGCAAGTAGGTGATCTGAGGGGGTGACAGTCACCGGCTCTGGATGGGGAGGTTCAGACTGGACAGCGGGGAAAAAGGTTCCATCCGGAGGGCAATGCAGCACCCCTTGGTGGTGGGGGCGGCCGCCTTGCGTGGAGGTTCCAAGCCATGGCTAGGTGGAGCCATGGCCAGCTTGACGCGCTAAGTTTGGCTTTGAGTAGGCTGTTGGCTGACGTGAGGCAGAGAGGTCCCTTCCAGCCAGCGCTTCTTTGGCAAATTAATAGGGCAGCATAACTGTACAGCAACTAGCAGCCTAGCCAGGCTCCTTTAAGGTGTTCAGACCATTGACAGATTACTACATACCGACTCTTCCTCATACATTGTGCTTTTTAGGACGCAGGCTCTCCGCAGGCCAGCACTGAGGTCAGGCCTGCTTTGAGGAGGGCTCAGACAGCTTTCTGACAGGACCTGTCAGAGTCCCTTTCCCACCTGAATTATTTTAGGCATCCCTCTTATTCAGCCTTCAGGATGCTACACTTAACCCGCACCATAAGTAAAACCACCATCTTCCAAAAGCTCGTTTGTGCACATTCAAAATGAGAAAGGGCTGCACATGGCTATTATTAACTTTCTAGGCATAAAGAAGGGTTATTACCTGAGAGAGTTATTTGTATTAATCGAAAGTGTCCATTCAGATTTACTTTTCAGCAAAATAAACCTGCTGGTTTTGCTGCTCTTCATGTCTCTGCATGTTTCTGTCCGTTCCAGCCTGAACCAGAAGAGCAGAATTCCCAGGAACTGTGAAGTCCTGCTTGTGTTTTTTATCATAGTCCTGTGCGTTCAGAAAAGAGCCTAGGAATTCCCTGCTCCTGGTGACTTCCTCCTTATCGCACAGGCTCATAGCTCGACGGGAACCCGACACATAAGTTGCCCTTAGCAAGGCTCTCGGACTTGTCGGGGCAACAGGTTCAAGCAAAGATCAGTCAAGGTCGTGTAAGGCTACTCCTTGTCCCCTTTCTTCCACTCCCTTCAAGGAAGGGCGGAGGGTTTCCCCAGCAAGTGCCCCCAGAGTGGGTTTGCAGCCCCAGCACCGGCATCCCCTTCCTGTCAGTGGGTCCCAGGGCAACCACAGCGCTGTCAGCAGTGAGGAAGGGCACCCTGGAGAGGGAGCAGCCGCCCAAGCAGCAGATGCAGGCAGCAGCGCTCCCAGAAGCTCTGCAGCTTCACAGCCTCACCCCCTCCCTTGAGGAAGGGCTTTTCTGGTCGCTTTTACTGCTCACCCCGCGCAGCGCCTGGGTGCAAGAGTGGGGATGCTGAGCGAGAGGAGAGCGGAGCTGCTGTTTGTCAGTGTGGGTAAGGAGCTGCAGATGACTTTCTGCATGGAAGTAACATCCCAGCCTTTTCCTGAAATGCCCCGAGTCTGTGTGTGGGACTTGTGGGGATGCTGCCCCGGTGCTCCAGAGCAGAGAGGCAGGACAGCCACGGTGGTCACCAACAGCCACCAGCCCCACAGGGAATGCAGACAGGGGAGGGAGGGCGGCATGGCGCAGTGCTGAGAAACCCCCGGCTGGGTTTGCCATTGCACAAGCTACCTCCTCTGGGGACGGAATGAAAATGGACCACTCTGTTCTCCAGGATGGTAGGTCCAGCAGTGCTGGGCACAGAGCCAGCCATGAGGAGCCAGACAAGGCTGTGTTCCCGCTGGGCGGGCTTTGTGAGAGCCCCTGGCTTCAGGTGTGGGAGCCACAGAGCCTGTTGGAGGTGCCTGTCCTTGCAGCCCAGCTCTAGCTCCTGCCCTTGGGGATGGTTCATAAGCTGCAGGCCAGAGCGAAAGGGAGGGGTTGTGCCACTAGACGGAGATGGAGCCAGGTTGCTGGCTGTGGCTGTTGCTGTCAGAGGGGGTCTTGGCAGTGGAGGAGGAGGTCATTGAGCCACTGTTCCTGAAGATGCGGAGCAGCCTCCGCTTGTAGCCCCGGAAGGCAAAGAAGTAGATGATGGGGTCGATGCAGCAGTTGAGGTTCATGAACGCCACAGTGACTTGCAGGGACATCTTGAAGGCTTGCTGTTCGCGGCAGGAGGGCTGGTACAGGATCTTCCTGACCATGAACTGGACTATGTTGAGGTGGTAGGGACTGAAGCAGAGCAGGACAGCCAGCAGCACCACCAGGATGATGGTGAAGGCCCTGCGGTGGTGCCCATTCTTCACTGTCAGAGGGTTCTCCTTGGCTGTCTGGCAGAGTTTGAGGTTGATCCTCACATAGCACACCAAGATGATGCCCACAGGCAAGAAAAATCCAATCGCGCAGGCCCCCAGGAGCAGGTAGGGCAGCTTGGGAATCTCTTCAAAGTTGAAGTACTCCATGCACGTCAGCTTGTCCCCCATCCTCCGCGTCATGGGCCTCAGGAGAAGCGGCGCTGTCTGCAGGAACACCAAGGACCAGATGAGGACGCAGACGCCCCTGGCACGGCTCATCTTGCGGATCCTGCCGGGGTGCCTGGTGCGCACCACGGCGATGTAGCGGTCCACGCTCACGCAGGTCATGAAGTAGATGCCCACGTAGGTGTTCATGTAGAAAATGAAGGCCGTGACACGGCAGAACCAGTCCCCAAATGGCCAGTCAAACTCTAGGACGTAGTAGGCAATCCTGCCCGGCAGTGCCAGGGTGAAGAGAGCATCGGAGAGGGCCAGGTTCACCAGGTAGAGGTCAGTGGAGTTGAGTTTCTTCTTCCTGCGCTGGAAGGTGATGCAGAGGGCCAGGATGTTCCCACAGGCACCGAACACCAGCAGGGCGGTGTAGAAGAGGGAGAACGTGACTTTGGCAGAGAAGTGGTGGTTGTGCACATTGCAGCTGCTCTGGTTGCTGGAGGTGAGGTTGGCAGGCGGGAACGCAGCCTCCACAACAGCCATTTCCACAGCGCCTCGTGAGCTCTCGCCCTCTCCCTTGGAATAAGAACAGAGATGAAACTTGCAGCTTATTGATAACAGGAGTGACACCCATAGGGCCGGCCCTCGTCGCAAAGCAAGAAGCCAGTCCCTCGCTCCCTGCCTCCCCCCCAGCAGCACACAGCTCGAGTCATTTGGAAAAATGCACCTCTTGTGATTTCGGTGCGAGCGCCCCAACAAAAGGCTGTGACTCATTGTGTTCTTGTCACCAGCTCCCCTTATTTTGGGGCTTTTTTTTGGCGAATCAATCCCAGAAAGGGAGGAGGGGAGATTCCCTGTCACACAAACAAGGTCCCAGACTTGTCCGGCGACAGCGATGTCATTTATTCATCGAAATGGGGAGCTTCATTGCAAAAAGGCCCAGAAAGCAACGGGGGTGGGGAAGGGGGGGATGAGGTGGGGCTGGGGGTGCAAAAAGCAGCTCCTTTGCAACCCCTGGGTTGAGACCGGAACAGGAACACACCTGAAGGAATTCAAAGAGAGGAATCCCGGCTTTCCCCAAAAATCCCATCCCATCCAAAGCGGGGAGGAGGGAACACGCATCCAGCACCGAACCCCTGCGCCCCGCACACCCTCCCACCGTTTGCCCTGCTGCGGGACACGGCTCCGCACCCCGCAGAGAGCTGGGGCAGCAGCGGGGACCCCCCGCACCTCCGTCCCCCGCCTTCCCTCCCGCGCCCCCCCCCGGCCCTACCTCTCACCCCACGGGGCCACCTCCGGGCTCCGCTCCACGGACGCGCAACAGCGGCGGGACGGGACGGTCCCCCGACGGCGGCGGGGCTGAAATGCTCACACGCACACGCCCCAAAGAGAAATCAGGGTTCCAATCTGGGAGCGGAGGTGCCTCCTCCTTCTTCCCCTCCTTCTCCTCTATTCCTCCTTCTCTGTTCCTCCTCCTCTTTCTCCTCTTCCTCCCGGCCGGTGCTGGGGGGCGGCAGGCGCGTCGCCTCCCTCCCTGCCCGCACCCGGCTGCGTTGTGAACGCCTCTTGGGATTCGCTCACGTTATAAAAGCACCGTGAGGTCTGGGTTGGTTTGGGGTGGTTTTTTTTTGTTGTTGTTGTTTTCTCTTTTTTTTCTCTCTCTTTGGCTTAGTAAAAATGTGTGTTCTTTCTGGGTTTGAGGTTTTTCTTTTCAGTGTGTGAGAGGCATTTTGCTGCAGTGGGGGTTATTCTCAGTAGTGGCTGAGCTGGAGAAGATAAATGACTGTACCTGAGCAGCAGTCGCTCCTGACATCTGAGCTGGCTTTGGGTTTTACTCTGACGATTTCTACAAGGACGCAAAATGCGACTGACCAAAGAAACCAGCCCACCTCTGGCTCATGTGCCATCCGGAGGGTTCAACCCTGGGCACATACGCACGGCCAGGGCAGCACCATCAGACCATGGTACCTAAAAAAGTCAGGACGAATCTCCCATGGAGCCTGTTGTGCCTGTGGCTAGTGTGTGGTGGCATGGCTCCCCAGGCTGTGGCAAAACCCAGATTTGCCTTTCACTCACACAGAGAGAGAGCCCACCAGGCACAGCTCCTTGAGGCTAACCTGAGTGGAATGAGACAATTTGCCCTGAGTGGAAAAGTCATAGAATCACAGAATGGTTTGGGTTGGAAGGGACCATAAAGATCACCCAGTTCCAACCCCCTGCCGTGGGCAGGGACACCTTCCAGTAGCCAGCTTGCTCAAAGCCCCATCCAACCTGGCCTATGAAAACAGCCAGGGATGGGTCATCCATATCTCGTCCTGGCAACGTGTGCCAGTGCCTCACCACCCTCATCGTATATTTTCATTATTAGGATGATCTGTTGTGTCATCAGCGTAAGGCAAAGCCTTTTGTCTTAGTTGGAGCTCTCAGGGGGACAGAGCCTGCTCTGTCCCTGCGGGGTGCTGGGCAGCGGAGAGCTCTGATTGACCCCACAGCCCCTACGTGCAGGTGCTGCTGGAGACTGGTGCAGGCAACCAGTGCACCTTCCCATGGGGGAGAGAGAATATTCCCTCAGTCGGCACTTCCCAAAATGTTTGCAGAAGCACAGCCTGCCCCGTGGCCGCCAGAACGGCCTTCCCCATAGCGGCTATTTAATGGAGACCACTGGGACTTTCAAATCCTGAGAGGGTTTTATGCACTTTTTAGTGGTTTTAGGGGTGTTTTTTTTTTGGCGGTGGTGGTGATCATCTTGCTTGTTTAATTTTTTTTCCTCTCCCCAAAACTCATAATAAAGTAGGAAATTCCCATCATGGGGCATTCAGGGCACTACCGAAAAATCCTGAGGCCAAGAAGCGTCAAGGTTAAGACTCCATGCAAGCTAAACTTACATTTCCCTCTGAGCTAGTAAAGCTCAATCAATTCTTTAATTGCATAATATTCATAATGTTTTACAACATAGTGGCATTAAACTCCATACTAATCTCTGTACTCATGTACTGTGAGTCATTCATATAGAAGTCACACAGTGACTGATATTGCCATGAATTATTACAAGTTGAAGGCACCTAGCAAAAGTAATAGTGAAAATTTGCTAACAACCATCTGTTGGAGATAGATACTTTTGTTGCTCGGGGGTTTTATATCTCATGAAGGAAGAAGTTTGCTAATGAGAGAATAATTGCTGAATAAATGATTTGTAATACTCCTTAGTAAGATGGGGATTTACTACATGCACATCTGTCAGGAGTTAAGTTAATCAAACTTGTGTGGTGCTCGAAGGTTCTTGAGCTGTTTCATCATGATGATGGAAATTCCTGAAGGATATAACATTAGAGAAGTGTTATCCCTGCAGAAATCCTGAGCCTGCACTGGCGAGTGGATCCAGAACTTTCCTGTCATCTACCTAATGCACTGCATGGAATACAGCTGCGGCTGAAATAAGTATCGGTCAGCCTGAAGTCAGGGGTTACTGTGGCACTGATGATGGAAGAGCTGACTTTTTGCCCGTGCCTTGGGATGCTTTGCTCCTGTCCACTCTCATTATGCTCTCTCCCATGAGACTTTTATCTCTAGAGATTAACTCTGTCAAGGAAATAAACCCACGATGAAGCCAGGCAAAATGCCATCACCTTCCAGGCAGGTGCTGCAATGACTCCGGCTGGTCACCATCGCTAGCGCTCAGCGACGATAATGATGGATGGGGCATTTTGCGATGCAAATTCACACTTGGGACTTTCTCCGTTCAGTCAAACACCCCCTTGTACAATCCCTCCTGTCCCTTTGTACAACCCCTCCTGTCCCTGGGGCTCTGCACTTCCCAGCAGGAAGGCATCACTGTGTCAAAGCAGGGCTGGAGAGAGGGGAGGCCTGGGGGCGGGGGGGGGAGCTCAGCGCCTGAGCAGAGGGCGAGGTACTTCATAGGGAGGCAAGTGCAGAGCGGGTTATGGGGAGCCAGAGAAGGGAGATGCCCCATGTGGCATCACCAGCCTTGAAAACAGCAGTGCAGCCCAAAGGTCCGGGTGACAGGGACTTGGGAATGAGGAGGAGGGAAAACAATGCTGTCCGCCTGGTTTTATTTTTCTTTCTGCAATGCAGACGAAAGGAAGTGGGTTCTTCTTTTGTGCAAAACATGCTCCTGCCCTGCATGCAGCAGGTGCTGCGCTACAGGAGTGCGACCCAGCTCCACCCCTTTGCACAGGCAGCCCCACCAAGCCCAGCGATGCTGCACTGCACCAAGGGTAATGGCCTCTTTCGGATGGGGGAATAGAGCAAGGAGAACCCATTCCCTGCCTTTGCAACACCAAGGTAGCTGGAAAGGGACTCCCGACCCCTGGCAGCACCGAGAAGCTCTGTCCACCCCAGTTTGCAGCCATCTCATTTAAGAGCTGCTGCCCTTTACTGAACGCAGAGGTTGGATGAAACCTGGTGTGGGATTTGGGGAGTGAGGTTCGACTTCAAAGCTTGGTCCAGGTTTTCTTCTGCTGTGTCCATGTTTGCACAAAGCCGCTTTTCCTTGGGCCTGGCAAGGATCGAGCAAGGGTCCTGCAGCGCAGGTACCTGTCCCTGGGCAAATGGAAGTTGCTGTCCTGGGGTGTCCCTGCTCCTAGGGACCTAGTCAGGACACTAGGGACGCCTCCCAGGGGAGTCCTGTGCAAACACTGAGTATGGAGGGTCTCTTCCCTGGCTTGTGCATCATGGCCATTAGCCAAGACACAACCCCAGCCAGGTAGGTCCCCGCCAAGCTGCTGCCCCTCACTGCTTGCTGGGGGTCACTGCTGCCCTTCCCAGAGCCCAGGTGTTTGGTGCTTTGGGATAGATGTGCAACTCTGAATCACCAGGGCTCTCTCTCACATCCTCACAAAGTTCATCACTCTTTGCCATCCTGTGAAGGCTCCCTGCAGCCCCCTCTCCCCGCTGGAGGCCTTTGCATGGACGTTTCATCCCAGCCCAGAAGAAAAGCCAGCCCACAGCTCCTCTGGGATCAGGTCCTTCAGGCCATTAGCTGTGAGCCCAGCCATGGCAGTGGGAAAGCTTGCAAAGAACGACTCAGGCAGGCATTTGCCCTCACATGTGCTGGGAGAGCCATCACCGGGCTTGTTCCAGAGCTTCGTCTTCAGGTGCAGAGCCACACTTGGGGTGCTGAGGCTGTTGTTTACAACCTGGTGGGGTTTCCCAGAGTTGAGAGATGATTTGGAGCTGGACTTTCTGAAGGCAAGGCAGCATAACAGATGAGGTAACAGCCCCTTCACAGAGAGACGGCAGGAAGTTTGCACCTCCTCTTTCCATTGTATCATCATCTCTCCCTCTTTCCTTTCCCCCCTTGATTACCGTTACCTTTTCTTTATTCTAGTGCAAAACATTTTCAGGAAGCTTTGGGTTTAGACACAAAAATCTCCAGTCCAGGTGCTTTTGGTTTCAATGCAAGAGGTAGGGATTTTCCACAGCTCAGCCCCAGGATCTCAGGCCACCATTAGTGGTAGAGCAGAAATTGGGAGAACGTCTGATTTTAATGTCCGCCTGCCCATCCAATAGGAGCAGCTGTGTGGGGAGCACAACGTCCAACTCAAAGTGATGGAAATTGTAGAGAAAGCGTAATCTGTACTGAGATTCCTGCCAGTTTGTGACGAAAATCTCAAGACAATAATTACTGGGGTTTGGGTATGCTTAAAGCCTAACCCGGCCCTAAATCTAAGTGGGGAACACTGGGTAATGAAGCAGATGAAATCGGCTTCTGCCTGACTTGACCTGATTTACTCTGCCTGCTCAACACCAGCTCCTGGAAATGACATTGCAGCACCAACCCACAACACAGAGGAGCGTCATGGCTCACTCCAGTGTCTCAGGGGTTAGAACACAACGTGGCTGCTCCAGGACTGTGCTTCCTTCTCCTCACCTTCATTCCCAGAACGTGAGCATGAAGCCTTGCATGCGGGCCTCAAACCACCACGATTTCCATGTACCTATGGCTTCACTGAGCCTGTCTGTGGGGAGGGAGTAGGGGGGCCAACAGGGGCAACTCTTACTCACGTAGGTCTGGGCAAATTGGTTAAGAGAAATACCAATGAAATTCACATTATGAAATAACTTCCTCCAGCAAACATGAAAGGCCCTTGCTCCCACGCTGCGCCGTGACTTAGAAACTCCATTTTGATTTTGCAGGAATCAGATGAAAGTTTTCTTGGTATCTGATTTCTGTGGTTAAAAACAATGTTTAAACGCTTGTTAAAAAAAACACAATAGTAAGGCAAGGCTGGAGAACTGAGGTCTTATTTTTATCTGGGTTTTTTCTCATGCCAGGGCCACGTATGAACACGCACACGCATTTGAAACGTGCAGCTATGACACAGACAAAAGCAACCAGTGTAGAAGATGGTCACAAGATGCAGAAATGCGTGTTCATGATAAAGTGCCAAAAAATTCATCTTCGTTCAGTCTGGACCTCCATGATCCTATGCACAACTTCTTTTGGCAGGACATCTTCAAACTTGGTGACTTGTTCATCTTTCTATTTCCCATTTCCGTTTATTCTTTGTATTCAGTGCTGAGGGTGTGTTATGACCAGGTTTTGACCATGTTTGATACGTACCAGGTAAATCCTGTGACAAGTGGAAATATTAGCATCCTCATCATAGCAGTCTCCCAATATCTGAAGGGGGACTACAGGGACGCTGGAGAGGGACTCTTCATCAGAGGCTGTAGTGACAGGACAAGGGGAAATGGGTTTAAACTTAAACAGTGGAAGTTTAGGTTAGACATAAAGAAGTTCTTTATTGTGAGGGTGGTGAGGCACTGGAAGAGGTTGCCTAAGAATGTTGTGAATGCACCATCCCTGGCGGTACTCAAGGCCAGGTTGGACGGAGTCTTGTACAACATGGTCTAGTGTGAGGTGTCCCTGCCCATGGCAAGAGGGTTGGAAGTAGGTCATCTTAAGGTCCTTTCCATCCCTAACCATTCTATGATTCTACGATCTATGAGCATTTCCATGGGGCTCTTAGCACAGTGCACCAATGCCTCACGGATACACAGAATGGTTGAGGTTGGAAGGGACCTCTAGAGGTCATCTGGTCCAAACCCCTGCTTGAGCAGGGACACCCAGAGCCGGTTGTCTAGGACCATGTGAATATCTCTGAGAATAGAGACTCTACCACCTCTCTGGGCAACTTGTGCCAGTGCTCAGTCACCCTCACAGTGAAAAAGTGTTTCCTGATGTTTAGAGGGAACCTCCTGTGTTTCAGGTTGTGCCCATTGCCTCTCGACCTGTCACTGGGCGCCACTGAGCAGAGCCTGGCTGTGTCCTCTCTTCACCCTCCCTTTAGGGATTCATGTACATTGATGAGATCTCCCTAAGCCTTCTCCAGACTGAACAGTGCCAGCTCTCTCAGCCTCTCCTCAAAGAAGGGATGCTCCAGTCCCTTCATCATCTTCATAGCCCTTTCTCCAGCCTGTCAAGATCCCTCTGGATGGCAGCATGACCATCTGGCACACCAGTCACTCCTCACAGTTTGGTGTCATTGGCAAACTTGCTGAGGGTGCACTCTGCCCCATTATTCAGTTCATTAATGAAGATGTGGAACAGCACTGGACCCGGTATTAACCCCTGGGGTACACTGCTAGTTACCGGTGTAGGCCTTGTGCTGCTGACCACCACCCTCTGGGCACAGCTATTCATCCAGTTGTCAACCCACCTCAATGCCTTAGCATCCTCTGACGATTTATCTACCCAGCACTCGCGAGCAAGTGGGGTACTCTCTGCTTCATTGTGGGAAAGGAAACCTCAGAGAACCCGTGGTGACCAGTGAACAGCTGGAGACCTTGGCGCCCGATTCTTTTCCTTGAGAAGTTCATTGTTGCTTCCTTAAAGCGTGGCTGTACCTGCCTGTAGCACCAGCCCCAAGCTGTGCGTTTCCACCTCCCTGGCCATGGATCCTGCGGAGTCTTTTGGGAGAAGGTGGGTCCAGCTTACTCTGGAATAAAGCTCTTTCTTACTGAGAAACCTTCCTTAATAAAAGCCACCCGTACCAGTAGTGGCCAGAGCAAGCTCTAGGTTTTGTAGCAATCGCTGCCTAGAAATGGTGTGGGCAGAGCAAAGAGAGCAATCCATTCACACCACAACAGTGATTCACCTGCGGAGTGTTGCCCACGTAGCACTGAGCGCAGCACGGCCTCGAGGAGCAAGCAGTGGGTGATCGCTCAGACAAAGGCTGTGGCACAGACCTGCATGTGGCGTGTGTGTGTACAAGACCTGGGCTGATTTGCTACAGACAGTCCTGATGCTGGCATCTCCTAATCTTAAAGACTAGGAAAACTTTAGCGTGGCTTTTTGACGTTGCTTCTGTTACTCCCCTCTTCTTTTTGTGCTGCTTAAGAGAGCAGGCAGGGGAAGGTAGATGTGGCACTTCAGAGAGCTGTGATGCTCACTGGTGCCAGCCACTGCCATGGCCACGGCATAGACCCCTGTGCCATGCTGTGACTGTCACTCTCTCTCTGGGGAGACGAGTAGCACCACTGTGGTTGCTTCACAGCTGCTCTCTAGACACCAAGGGAAAGCAGAGGTGTGAACACATGTCGGTTCCTGCCAGGGGATGTGTTTGACTGACTGCAGGCTGCCAGCATCTCACTTCCTCTGCGGGTCTGGCCAGTGCTGGGTAATCCCAGGGACCCCACCTGGTCCAAGTGCTGTGCATCATCAGCATATGGATGAGACCCTCTGGGAACTGAGGACAAACTCTAGCACTTCTACTTGCTGCAGCCTGGCCAGCGAACGCAAGAATTTCATGCAGTGAGTAAAAAGCTGATGGCCGCATCCTTGTAAACACATCCCTCTGTAATGGTTGTCTCCCTTGGGAGGATAGCATCTCTCTGCAAAACCTCGGCATTACTTTTTCACATAATTTTTAGGTGGAATTTTCCAGCACCGCTCACCCCAAGTCAGTCTTTTGGCAAAAACAGCCCCAAACCCAAACCCTACCCTTCTGACCCAAAAGATGTCGCACAACAGAAAGCATTGTGGCTTGTGTAACTGCAGTGAGTACTGCCAGCCCAGCCTCCCTCACTGCTCCCACACGGTGACTGCTCCCACTCTGCAGCCAGCCCAGGCTCAGCCCCTGCTCAGGGCACCTGGGGCTCTCTTGGCAATGCAGCAGAGCATCCCATGGGATAGAGGTAGGACAACTGTGCGTATTGCAGACGTAAGGGAATTTGCCATTTGAAAACAGAACTGAGAGCCCAGGATGGAAATGCATGCGTGTGTCTATGTGTGTCTACACATATCTTCATGTAACAGAGTACCAGAGGATTTCACCAGGAGCTGGAAAACTGGGAATAGAGACCAGGCACTTCTGGGAATGAATGATAAGTAGAGAGCAACGACTCAGGGCGAATACTCTGTTCTGCTTTGCGGTTTTCCCATGAAGGAGCGTGTTCATGTACATTAGATTTTGTGTGAGGCTGCAAGGAAATTTTGCTGTTAGATAATATCCACGGAAAGGCTGGAAGTGTTTTGGAGCGGGGAAGGGAGACGTTTTTTGCATCATCCAGTCCCATGGTGCAATTCTGGTGAGGGCCTTGGCATCCTTCCCCAACAAAATGGTACCAAACCCCTGCGCAGGTCCCATGCAGCGCCAAGCCCTGCGTTCCTCTGCAGCTCCCTTCTCCGGCCAAGCTTTTCCCATGAAGTCTGCTTGCGGTGGAGGATAGGCTTCACCGAATCCTCCACAACTTCTGCTCCTTCTTTCTTTGCTGTGTTGCGGCTCTATGTGTCTACATAAGAAAATGTGCTTCTTAAACCAGATTGACTTAAACTCCAAACATTTAAACAGACTGAATTTTGGTGATGCTTTAAATGTCTGTATTACATTGAAGGATTTATTTTGCAGTTATCAAATTTTACCTTTTAGGGCTTACTTGTACGACCAGAAAGATGCATCCTGAAACGCAGAATCACAGAATGGTTTGAGTTGGAAGAGACCTTAAAGCTCATCCAGTTCCAACCCCCCCTGCCACAGGCAGGGACACCTTCCATTCAACCAGGGTGCTCCAAGCCCCATCCAACCTGGCTTTGAACACTGCAAAGGATGGGGCAGGCTCAGCTTCTCTGGGCAACCTGTGCCTGTGCCTCACCACCCTCACAGTACAGAACTTCTTCCTATTTAATCTAAATCTCCCCTCTGTCAGTTTAAACCTTACCATCTTAAATGTCCACATTTTTCAGTGTTTGTTGGCTGCATGTTGTATTAATGAGTTTATTACATGCCTTTGCTTCTCCACTCTTGTCTCCTGAGTCCAAGTTGCAATTGGTCTCCTCCCTTACGCACCCGGGAATATAGTTACTACATTATTCCTTCATAGTAGAAATTTTGCTTCCTGGGGTTTCACTCACTTTTAATGTATTCACAGAAACGGCAACATTTTAGCTGCTAATGCTTATTGAAAGCACTTGAGTCTCCATGCTCTAATGTAGCTACGTTTGATGCTTAATGCTTTAAATGATTTGTGATTATGAAGAGTTTGGTCTGATGGCGTAATTGTGAGTGCAGAGACTTCTTAGCATGCCATAAAAACTAGGAAAAAAAAAATGGTACAATCTTTTGCATCTTTGGGCCAGTTTCCTATATACATGGGAGAAACGGAAAACTGACTGCAAAATTAAGCTCTTTTTGGAAAAAGCAGAGTCAGATGCTAGTGTAAGGGAAGACGTTTCCAAAACACAAATCCCCCCCATACCCATTAAAATAGAGCCTGCTCGGCATCACATTCAGCCCAAAAAGCCATGAGTCACAGCTTAAGCAAGCCAACACTCAGCAGGGAGGGAAGAAAAATCAGCTTTTAACACCCCAAGTGAGAGTGCTGGCCATGGCTTGCTCCAAGGCCCCGCTTTGGGGCTTTGGACAGTGGGAAGCACCAGCACTTCCAACGCAGAAGCAGGGAAAATTCCCCTCTGTCTGAAGCCAAACCTACCCACTGCTCACCACGCTAGCATCGGCACAGATTTACCTCTGCCGTGAGGCATGGAGGGACGATTTGCAGCTCACAGACAGGAACCAGAGGCAGGGAATGAGGTGGTCCAGATGCCTTACTTTACAGATTGCAGTGGTAGTGTTTAGCATCACAGAGCCAGAAACCGTCAAGCAGGACCTTGCCTGTGAGCCATGCTGGAAAATTGCAGAGGCCGTTACAATAAAGCATTTGTTATTCAGCAAGTATTTTGCTTGTGACAAAATACCATGCAGCTCAGCGCGGTGTGGGGGTGAGTTTCTGGTTATTTTTCTCGGTTTGGCTCTTCGCCAGTGTTAATTGTCTGCAGCAACCCCATGCAGTTTGGAGCTGCTAAAATGTGTAATCTCGAAACGTGCAGTCAGAGGGAAATGTTTTGTTCTTCACAGTCCCCGATCAAAGCCTGACCTCAAAGCTGGCTAAAATCCTGATTACTTCGAAATCATTTTCAAAGGCAGGACCAGTCCCCAGCCTTACACAGGTGTTACAGCAGGCTGCTGGTTCTTCAGCGCCATCAGATAGAGTGCATGTGGGTATTGCTTCACCTACCATGGACTCAAGTGAGCAGGAGCTTCACTCTCTTGCTAAATACGTCTTTAATCACCGTCTCCATATATTTGTGTGAACGACCCTGCTTAAGAGAGGATCTGAGCTCTCTGGTTTGCAAAGGAGCTATGTCAGGATGAGTTGAAACTTGGCTGATAGAAAACGGTAATAAGGAAGAATATTTCTAAATGGGTAAGAAACAAAGGGTATTTCTTCCCAAGAGCTGAGGGAAATTTGAGAGACGCCAGTAATTTCCCATCTCTCCAGAGCTGTAGTCATCTGATTACTTCAGTTGGCCTTGACCATCAGTTACTAAACACAGCATTTCACAACATGTTTGCTGTGGTCTCTCTATTAATTTTGGTCTTTTTTAAAACTGCATTCAAGTAGTGGGGGACAATAGAGTCGTTGTCCTAATCTGATTGATGCACCAGCTCCTGAGAATAGTAAAATTAGTCTTTACTAGAAATGAAGACAGTGTAGTTTCAATAGCTAGACTTCGATACTCCTCAGAAGGTGTAGATAAGGATGCATACAGTCTCCCCACCCACACTTGGTTCACAAATTAATAGCCTGTCTGTCGCTGGCAGACTGAATGCCTTTTGCTATGAAAAAGCAGTTTCTGCCTTCAGAAACTTCTTTCTCTTTAACAGGGAACAAAAGGTCTGGTCACAACCGCCGCCGATGGAATGCTCAGGGCAGCCGGTTCTACTACGTTCTGAAGGCACCCAGGGCTCACAGCAGGAGCCTCCCCCTGCTTCCCAACACCCGGCTCCCACCACATCACCACATGCCACCGCTCAGAGCTTTGTTTCACTTCCAGGCTCCGTACACATGGTGACCTGGCAAACTTTCAGCAGCCGCACCCAAAGCTGGACTCATCAACATAAGTGGGTGTTCACCTACTGGCTTCATGCTGCTGGGTCAGGCTCCTGCACCCCAAATCATTCCTAATTTCAATGCTTACACGGTTTTTATTTCATAGAATCACAGAATAGTTAGGGTTGGAAAGGACCTTAAGATCATCTAGTTCCAACCCCCCTGCCATGGG